>CATIWJ010001634.1:0-16214 GCA_949640765.1 Croton laevigatus | reverse complement strand
TTCTATTCTTTTCTTTTCCCTTTGATTTTATGTTTCATTGAAGAGTATTTTGGGAATAATTAAAAGCGTTAATGATCTGATTCTGTTGTAATAAATTTAACAAAAAAAATAAAAAACTAAAAGCTTAACAGAAGCAAATATGAGAAATTTCATAGAGTATTTATTTTTTTTTTGCCTTAGATCATCCGGCTGTTTCTTTTTTTCTTTGCCTTATTATTTTTTTTTTTTTTGCCTTAGATCATCGGCTGTTTCCTTTTTTTTTTTTGCCTTATTTTTTTTTTTTTTGCCTTAGATCATCGGCTGTTTCTTTTTTTTTTTTCCTTATTTGTTCAATAGTAATAAATGGATGCTTTTTTCAATGCTCAATTCTGAATAGCTCACAGACATCTTAATTCAACAATAGTATGCCAATTCGTTATAATTCTTGTAGTTCAAAAAACATTAACAATTATTTTACTGCATAAGTTAAAAATGCAGATATACAATAATTTCCAAAGGCATCTTAATTAGTGACCTAGCAAAAAAAAAAAAAAAAGAAGAATTAATAGAATCAGATGAAGATATACATTTATTTGAAAACAAATCAAACAATAAAATATTAAGGTACAAATGCAGTACCTTAAAGGAAAAAAAAAGTTGAATAATTCAAAGAAACCATACATAAAATTAATGTATATCTTGCTTGAGGACGGTATGTTTTTTTTTTCTTATTTAACATGACATACATAATATTTAATATATCGGTAATTGATTTTATATTTTTTCATTCAAATTACAGAATTGGTGAAAATTAATGAAAGTGGTGTGGAAAGCAGTCAAAGAACACTTGCAAGTGTCAATGAAGAAATATTACCAAATATTGAAGGCCTAAATGTGGATGATTTTTAATTTTAAGTTGAATTTAATTGTCTTAATTTTTTGTATTGTAATATTATTTTCAAGATTTTTTTAATTTTTAGTATTAGAATATGAATATTTAAATTTTATGTTATTATTATCTTTTTATTATGTGTGTTTTAATTGTAAACATTAAGAAATTCTTTAAGGTTGTAAAAAAAAAAATGGGTTTATGATTTCGGGTAATTTGGGTTAATCAAGGTCGGGCCCCGAAAATTTCGGGTATTTCGGTTCGGGACCCGAAATAAACTATGGGTCGGTTCGGATGTTATTTTATACTAAACTTCAGGTTTATTGGGTTCGATTCGGGTTGATCCGAATTCGACCGATGAACACCCCTAGCCTTACCTTGTACATTTTGCTATATTTCACGATAATTTTTATTGGGCTTTGAAAAATTGGGCTCCCATTATGCAGGAGCTGGTTCCGTCACTGGCCGTCCTTATTTTTTATTTTTCTTTCAAAACAAATTAGAGATTGGTTGTATATACTTCCTAGGTCAAGATTTTTGTCTTTATTTTTGATTCTAGTATAATTTAGACCGTTAAATTTATAGTTATAGTTATTTTATATAATATTTATAATACACCCTTAAATATGTAAACTTTGAACTTTTAAAATTAATGTTATAGATATTCAATAATTTGATTTATATAAAAAAAAAAAAGAAAAATTTCTCAGCACATGCCAACGTTTATATGGTAGCCCTTTTTTTTCTTATATTTTTTAAATAAAATATATTAAATTATTAATTTATTTTTAAAAAAATTATTAATTTATTGAATTATAACAAAAATTAATTGTATTTTAGTCTCTCTATTTTGACGTATTAGATAATTTAATATTTATATTTTTAATATTATATTTTTTTGTCCATATTTTTTCTTATTTAATAATTTTACTCTTCTTATTTGATAATTTAGTCTTTTAAGAAATTAAATTATTAAATGTTTTAAAAAGTGAAAGACTAAATAACTGAATATTTTAAAATAGATAGGCTAAAAAGTTAAAAAATTTTCATCAATATTAAATTATTTTGTCCCTTTATTTTAAAATATTCAATAATTTAATCCTTTATTTTTATAATATTATACTTTTAATTCTTAAAAGAAATGAAGTATTTAATGATAACAAAATAAATAGACTAAAAAATAATATTAAAAATAAAGGGACTAATTTATCTAATTCATTAAAATAGAGGAACTAAATTATAATTAACCCTTATAACAACCATTCAGTTTATGATTTTCACAATGCTAGCAGTAATTATTTTAAATTCATCAATAAATAAAATATTTATAAAAAAATAACATATTTCAAATCTAAATAATCAAAAAGTACAATATTGAGAATCTATGAAAATATGAAACAAATAAATATACAAGATAGAACAATAAACAAAGTCTAGGGTTTGAAAAATTTTGAATTATGGATTGCATTGTTGTGCAAATAATTTTTAAGGCAAAGTGATTATTTTGGATATGGTATGTGTGGTTCCGCTGTTTCGATTCAGGTTCTACTGAGAGCCGAAACCAACATTATACTTTCCATTAAATTCAAAATAGAAACAAAAAATTGATTTCAAATTTCGATTTGATTATCAACTTTATGATTTTAGTTCAACTCCTAATTTTTCAATTCTAATTTCACAGTTCCATTCTCCGTTCAATTCCACACTTACATTATTTTCAATTCTAGTTTTGCTACAATTCTAATAAAGGAGAATTACCCTTAGGTCTTGAGTTAAATATACTTCTAAGCCTCTCAATTTTAATAAATAACTAGTCACGCGCATAATGTATTATTTTGAGTTACAATTATATATGTTTTTAATTTTTCAATATTTTGAATTAAATTTATGTTTTCTTATATTTATTTTTTCTTTTTAATAGTGGTTAATGACATTTTTAACCTTTGCCAACCCCCATTGAAATTAGATTTGACACGTTTTCATCATACTCTTTCTTGGCCATTGCAGCTACTGAATGCGATTGGCTTTTCTAACAAAGGAAGGATATGGGTACCCCTTTTTAGTATGGGCAGGGCAGCAAAAAAGGCTTCAAGTCAGCCTGACCGAAAGCTAAGGGACCGTGTAAGCATAGCATTCAAGTTTTCCATCCCTGTATTGTATTACAGGGATTTCAAAATGCTTGAAATCCAGTAATTACGGTATGGGGGTGGAAAAGAGCATAGGCCGATTGAACCTTGAATGCTATGCTTACATGGCCCCTTAATATTAATATTATTTATGTTGTCAATAATTTTTTTAAAATATTTTTCTTTATTTTACATTTTAAATTGTGTAGTTTTTCTTTTCATGTTTTGAGTTTGCACGGATGCACCCGCAGTATAAAGTATAATCCAATTTAATAGAATATTTTTTTAATTTAAATAAAATGTAAATGAACTTTTTACGCATTCAAAATTTTTTCATGTATTTGTTATATTATTATTTTGTAACCCTCTTTAAGTCTTATTTTTATATACAGTTAAATATTAATAATTATCTTTAACATAATTATTTTGGTATTTATGTATAATTTAAAATAGTGCACCATTTGATTTATATTTATCTTTTTTAAGTTGTTTAATTTATTTTTAATGAGTTGTAACTAGGTAAAGAATTCAATTAATCGAAATCAAAATCAAACTAAAATTTCAATTTGTGATTAACCGAACCGGAATATGCTCTCCCTGATTATAACTCTAATTTACTAATCTAATTTTAAGTTACAAAACTATGAATTTTACCACTCTAACGAACGATAAGCAAATGAAATATTTTAAATTAGCATATATTCAATTTTTTTTATTTGTAAATTGATTTTCAGAATGTATTTTTATTACATTTCTTATTATGTATTTGATGTGTAATCACATATCAATAAATTTTACAATAACAATAAAAAATTACTATTCGGTTTTTTTTTTAATTTTTCTCTATTTTAGAAATTATATAGATTTTTTGAGTGAAAATTAAACTAGATATAATATGTATGTAATAGAATGGTGTATTTCAAGGTTAAATTTCATCTAAGATGCCTAAACTTTGAGAATTTTTATATATTAGTTTCTAAAATTTAAATTCTTACTTAAAAGTACATGGATTCCACATGAATTTGTACGTAATTTGTTTTTGCCGGTTAGTAGATTCTCATCAGGTTACATGCTGATGTGGTGATTCAATTTTATAAATACATATATATTCTTCTCCTCTCTCTCCTCTTTAATCTAAATTGGGCAGATTTAAAATTTTTCTAATATTTTCAAGGATTATTTTATAAATGTTCCCAAAGGTTATCTTCAACCTTCCTATAAACTCAAAAACAATTAAGAAATTAAATTTTTAGTTCAAGAATTCATATAAGTATGGAGATAAATGTAGATTTAGTCATGATTTAGAAACATTTAAGGCTAATGTAAATGTAGATTATCTTGGGTTTTAACCAAAAAAAAAAAAGAAGGGGGGAAAATAAAGGCAGCAAAAAAATTTTCAAATTTCTATTCTTTTCCTTTGCCATTTTCCTGAGAAACAAACAGAAAACATTACTAACCTTCATCATTTTTTTTTTGAAATTTACTAATCTTTATTATTGAATCTACTAAATTTTCAGTTCCGCTTTTTCATTATTGGAATTTTAACTTAAAATAAGAACATCACATAATTTCAAAATTCCAACATATAGCTCAAGAATTTATTGAATCAAACTGAATAAGAAGAACTAACAAAAGGAATTTCTATAAAATAATTAAAAAATTAATAGTTATAGAAATCAAAAGGACGAGGAAGAAGAAACTCAATCTTTATTTTCTTTTTCTTTCTTCTTCTTCAAATATTTTTCATTTTTTCCAAAAATTAATATCTTTCTTGCTTCTGTGTTATACAAATTTCTATACCAAACAAAAACCCAATTTTGAACCTAAATACTATAAACCCAAGTTTTCATCAAAGCCAAAAATGAAAATTGATCGAATTAATATCTTTTTTTTTTTTAAGTGGAGAAGATAATGGTTTAACGGAGGTTGGTGTGGTGTTGAAGAAAGTAAACGGAAAGGTCGAGACAACGATGGCAGTTGTCTGAGCCCCTGTTAGACTTCCCTCTTTCCTCCGCCATCCCTCCATCCCAACTCACGATCTGTTTTATTTTTTTTTTTTTTGAAAAAAATTAGAAGTCCACCGAAAATATATTTTGTTCCAGAATTTTCCCTTTTCCATTAATTTCTGATTTTATTGTTGTTGATGTCATTCTTGCTGTGTGTGTTGTCTGCATGGGAAGTTTTTGTGGATTTTTTTTTTTTTTTTGTGCAAAATGACATTAACAAAGCTTAATCTATGGATTTTGGTTTGTAGGTTGAACATGAGGGGATTTTTATAAAATAGTCCCTAAAAATGTTAAAAAATTTTTAAACAGGTCCAATTTGTATTAAAGAAAAGAGAGAATAGAAGAATAAGTGTATTTTGGTAAAATTGAATCCACGTAACCAGATGGAAACCTACTAACCAAAAAATACGAAGTTTGTGTAAATTCATGTAAATCTAAATATTTTTATCTAAGAATTTGAAATTTAGAAATTAATATGTTAAAATTCCTAAAGTTCAGGTACCTCAAGTGAAATTTAGCATGTATTTCAAATTTATATTGAAATGCAATTTTTGAAATTCTAGATGTGATGGTTTAAAAAAATAGAAGAAAATAATTTTAATATTCAATTGTAAGTATTAACTTTTTCATTAAAAGAGTAATAAAAATTAATTATTAATGAATGTCTCGAATAATATTTCAAAAATAATATTTAAAAAATAATAAAGAAAACTAAAAAATTTCCTAATACTTGTCACATAAGCAATTATGCTTTCTATATAATGTTATATCATCAACCTTCACTTATCTTTTTATATATTTTAATAGATAGATAGATTTATAAGCTCTCACAAGTTAAAAAATATATATATATATATATATATATAAAATTTAGCGGTCCTTCTATCCAAAAATGTGTATTAAGTATTATGCCGTTAATTTTAATTGAAAAGACTAAAATATCACTTTGACTTTGGTTTATTATTCAAAAATCAATTTGTAGTATTTTTTTTGGATAAAATTGCATATTTTTTGTAAGTTTAGGAACTAAACTGAAATTTGTTGGTTTCAACTGCATCTTTCTTCCCAGCCGTAATGGGATTGATAGAAAAGTTAATGTGATTTAAAATTGTTTGGTATTAAAATTAACTTATTGAGAATTTTTTTAAAACTTTTTTTGAAAATTAAATTTATTTTGTATTTTAGAAAATAATAATATTTATACAATTAATTTAATTATATATTAACAAAATGGTAAAAAAAATTATGTTATCACAAAAATCTTTTTTTTTTTTAACATCATTTTATCACGAAAATTTACTTTCTCACCTTGGGTTGAAGGTATATATGATTGAAATTCGTAGTCAATAAATTTCCACAAAATTCAACATTTGCTCTCTCTCTCTCTCTCTCTCTCTCTCTCTATATATATATATATATATATTATGTTTTGGAACAAATGGAGTATTTAAATTCATGATTTTGTTAAACTAATATTTTATTGAAAATTTGTTCAAATGCATATTTATGTAAAGTATACTTTTATTTTCAAAAAAAAAAAAAATGTAAAGTATACTTTTAAGAAGTTGAATAAATTAAAAATCAAATAATGTATTCAATTAATTTATAAAGTATAGACAAATATAATATTTTCTCTATTCTAATATAAATTACATACAATTTTTAATAATTTCTTTATAATGTGATTAGCTATTAGTAATGGCCTTAAAGTTCAAAACAAAACTTTAAAATATCAGTGCCTAGAGTTTGCTTTACGTAATCTTTTAAAAAAAATAATGGTTATGTAAGTTTTCTCAAAAAATAATGGTTATGTAAGAATATTGGTAGTTAATTTTTTTTCATGAAAATATTAGTTAAATGTTATATTTAAATATTTTACTTTATAAGTTAATCAGATTGACAATTGCAACAAGGGTGTTTGGTCTAGTGGTATGATTCTCGCTTTGGGTGCGAGAGGTCCCGAGTTCGATTCTCGGAACGCCCCTTTTTTGTCTTAACTTTTGGCCATTTGCAGCCAACACAAAATGATGCACTTGTCAAAGCAGTTAAGAGCCAACCTAAAAGGCAATCCCCTTTTGATTTAACTTTTGGCCATTTGCAGCCAACACAAAATGATGGGCATCGCCGGGGGCTGAGTTTCAAATATACTGCACTGCACTTGTCAAAGCAGTTAGAGCCAACCTAAAAGGCAATCTCGACGATAAAAAACACAACCAAAACATAACAAAACAAGATAGACACAAGAGACTTTATTTGACATTGATCTAAAGCAATCTCAAACTTTCATAATAGACCAGAAAGTTGCTCAACCTGAATATTACATTTAATTTTTAATGCTAACTCCATGCTGTTCCAAGTCTATGACAACAAAAATCATATTTCGGAAATGAAGTACTTTGATCACTCCAAAAGACCATCTATCATACAAAAAAGAAATACCATTTAATTTGATCACTCCAAATCATTTTAATATCCTACATTTCCAACAGTATGTTAATGTTTCCATATCTCACTGTATAATGCAACTTTTGTGGTCTTCTTCACCATTGTGGACATAGTAATGTGGTATGTGAGGATTGTAGGACCTGTAAGCCTTTACAAGCTCAAGAACCTGTTACAGGAACCACACAAAGGGAGAAATGTAAGAATAATCGATGCTCTGTTCACCATTATGGAATGGCTAATCTCCAATTGCAGTTTTAATCATGTATGTTGGATGCAAAAATAGCTAGACAGCAAAGAATCAATTTTGGTATAAGCACGACTACATGATTTTGCAATCTCAAATCCTTGAATAATAATGTATATTTGAAACTTTATCAGAAATGTACCCCTAAGATGCATGAAGTGGAGAAGAACAACAAAAATTTATGCTAAAAAATTATAACAAATGAAATACTTTTCAGAAAATGTTTTTGTCAAAAATATTTCTTGGCTTTCCACGGATAAAAAAACCAATAAGTTTAGCAATTTAAAGAGATAAAAAATGACTTCAATAGGAGGTAGACATACAGGATCTGGTGACGTGTCTTGAAGCTTTTGGGAGAAAGCATCATCAATGGATTTTCTGCTCCACCGTAGTTCATTCCACCAGCTTCTACTCCCCTTTATCAGCTTCAAATTTTTTGCACTGTAGGAATCTAATGGGAGGCTTTGTAGCTCTGGACATTCATACACTACAAGTTTCAAAAGGGAAGGAAGTTCCAACGTACGGCCATAGATGGACTTCAGCTTTGGCAGTCGCTTCAGTGAAAAGTTCCTGAGATTATTAAATACATTTTGTCCACAATCTTCACTTATCACTTCAACAATCTCGCTGCAATCTATTAATTTCAGGGATTGGAGGTTTTTTACATACACGAGGCATGTCACATTCTTTAATGGACAATCACAAATCCTCACAAAACGAAGGTTGGGAAAGCATTCCTGCCTTCTCAAGAGGTACAGAGAGATATCATTTGATTTTTCCTCAAGTTCATCTTCAATTTCCATCTCTGTCAAAGATGGGCATTTTAAAACTTCAAGTCTTTCCAGTTGCTCCATTCTTGCTAGAGATAATTTTTGTATATCTCTGTGTTGTACTAGTTGCAGCTGCTTGATGAATCTTCGTAATTTTTGCCTTCCCAATACTTGTTCCACAAAACTAGCAATGGATAGAAGTATTTCAATTTCATTTATGTGTTCTAGGCATTCCAATTCCTCCACAAGCTTCACTTCCTGATCTTGTAGAGAATGAACCAGATTGTACATACTAAACACTTGTAATGACACAAGACTAGATATTACTCCCTCAGGTATAACTATCTGGAGACGTACGCTGTCTAGTATCAAAGTCACCAACTTCTTCAATTTCTGAACCTCCAGTGGCAATGTGTGTATTGATGTCCCTGATAAATTAAGATAATGCAAGTTGCTCAAGTTTCCAATTCCCACAGGTAGCTCAACTAAATATTCATTATCTGATAGGGATAGAACTCTTAAAGCGGGCATACAATGAAAGAATTCACTTGGTAGTGTCTCCAAATTAGTAGCCTTAAGAAGCAACGTTGTAAGAAAATGGCAAGAAGGCCTCTGAGGAAGAGATTGGATATCAAGACTCTCCAATGATATCTTCTCTGCATTGGTCCATTTTGAAAAATTCAGTGCTTTTTTCCTCACCAAAACTTTATCCTCCGCCTTTCCATTTTCACAAGCTAGCCATAAGGTCATTTCCCGAATCACATCATGAACTTTAACAAAATATAATGACTTGCCATTATCTAGCAAATTGGCATGCAGCAAACTCTCTATAATACTTTCTCCATTTGCCCTTGTGTCATTAAAAAGCAAAGCGTCTCCATTTAACTCATCAAGATACCCTTCTGCTTTCCAAAGTTCAATCACTTCCTTTTTCTTGATATTATCACCTTCTGAGAACAGAGAGAAGTAAAGAAAACATTTCTTAAGGGTATTATTGCTCAAGGTATCATAACTTACTTTGAGAATAGGAAATACGTGATCTTCAACATTTGTGACTTTGGATAGCTGATTCTTCAAATGTTTTCTTTCACGCTTCCACACATGGACATTGGTCTTACCAGCCATGGCTCTCCCAGTCGTGGTGAGTAGAAGTGGAAACCCATTGCATGATTCAGCAATATCTTTAGCTAGCTCTGAAATCTCCCAGTTAGCATCTAGAGTGGCATCACCCACATGTAGCTTGAATAGTTTAACAGCAGCTTCCTTTGGTAAACAATCTAGTTTAATTTTCGTAGCCTTCATTGCATCGCAAACCTTCTCTGACCGGGTGGTGAAAATTACCTTGGATCCATTATTGTTTCCGTCTAGAGGAACTCCAACCTCTTCCAATAGTTGATGATTCCATTCCTCTCCTAAATTATCCAACATCACAACAAATTTCACATTTCTCAATGAGTTCCATATTGCCTTTTTGATGAATTTCTGTTGCTGTTGCAGCTGCTCAGCAATGTCAAAACTCTTGCTAATAACTTCTTGAGCTACTTCAACTTGGGGATTGTCAACCCAAATCATCATATAATCGTTTCGATAAATCTCATTGTATATCTTCTTTAGAAGAGTGGTCTTACCCACACCTCCCATTCCATGTAATCCAATAATCTTCACACTGGAGTCTTCAATCAATTTCAAGGTTTTACAAATCATCGACTCCAAACCCACAGTTTCTGGTACAGGCATCTCGTCCACTAAGTCAACCCTTTTCTCAACAACAACATTAAAATCTTTAGCCTCTTTTATCAATTCATCCACTTCGTTAATCTTTTCATTTACTATCTTCCCAACTTTGTTGAAGGAACAACAGTGTTTAGGACAAAAGCATCTTAGAGCTCTCTTTTGAATTTCCTCGTCAGCTTCATCAATTATCTCCTTTGCTCCTTTTTGCAAGGTTTTTACCCTTTTGAGCCAGTCTGTCACTTCAAACAGAGGCTGCATTTGTGGTTTCTTTTCATGCCCAACTCTTCTCTCCAGATGAACCTTCCTATCCTCAAGCAGATCGATTTTATTTTTTAAGGACTTAAGATGGGCTTCCAAATCATCAAAGTACTCTGCTCGGGCACAACAAAAACAAAATCCACCTTTGATAGCTTCCCAGATAGGGCCAACAGCTGCCGCCTCCATGCCAGACATGATCTTCAAGTTAAAAAGTGAAACTGATACTGATTTGATCCTCAGAGCTGGGACAAGAATTATTATAACGAATTGGATGAAAAGCCAGAGGCATCCAAGAAAATGGCTCAGGAGTTGAACTGAGGAAATAAGACAAGAAATGAATGAAGCAAGAAATTTTCTCCAAATGAATGATGTATTGAGGATTTTGTGTGCTCACCGTGTTAAAGCGGGATCGTGCAATGGAGAATTCCAATTTGTATTTTTCTAGAGTCAACGGGTTGACTTACATATTTTTCTCTTTTTTTTTTTTTTTTTTTGTTTTAGGGAAAAATGAAAGGCCATTCTATTAATTAAAAAAAAAAAAAAAGAACTAATCAAATTAAAGAAGCAAAGCATTAACATAAAATGAAGGAAAATCTGTCGTAAAGCAAAATCATTTGTTGATACGTTATTTGATGCGCCTTAAACCGCAGAAGAAATTAAACAGCATGAATTCAGATTCCATAGCAACTGTTGAAACCTGTGGTTATAGGTTTGAGCGTAAAGATAGCCTCTCCACTCTCCAATCTCCATAACCTCATCAAACAGGCAAAATATCAAACACCTTGTCTGCATCCACCAGAATTCTTCAGTCTCGGTTTATACTCTAAACTCATTACCATTTTTTCTTCTTTGCTCACAGCAAAGGTCACTGCAATTATTGTTGTTTGTGACAAAAACTAAAACGGACCTAGCTTCCTCTGCTCGTAATAATGTACTCTACTTAGAAGCTTTTAGGACCATGTTGCAGGTATGGAATGGAATTGAGATAAATGATGCTGCTCTTATATCCCCGAGGTAAATATTGGCCAAATGCATAATTTCACATTCGGACTTTGTATATTTTCCCTAATGAAATCCTGAAGTTTATATATTTTCTCTAATGAAATTCTAAAATTTGTAAGTGACATATTAAATACTTAAACTTTATAAGAGTGACATGTTAGAAACAAAAACTTTACACAAATAACTTAGGGAAAATGCAAAAAATATCCCTATATTTATATCAAACCTATAAAAAACTCTCTGTCTTTTTTTTTAGACAAAAAAATTCTCATTTTATATTTCCGTTAATATTTTCCTCCTTCTGTCTATTTTTGAATGTTAAAATAACGATTAAAGAACCAAAATGTAATTTTATAGTCCTTTTCAAAAAACTAAATAAATAAGGGACTATTTTGAAAAAAACAATAAGATCAGAAATTGAAAAGGGAGCAGCGGCACGAGGAGCTGAACCGAACACCGCTAGCCGTTCCTCCTCCGCTGTCAATGCCTCCATCACAAACACCGCACGGAACCCCATCTTCAGAACAACTCAGCCGCCATTCGAAACCCTCACTCCACCGATCGGGTTGTTCCTCCACCTTTGTTTCGATCAGTTTCACACCGAACCGAAACCATCTTCAATCTAACTCCGCACCGATCATATCTCTAACCTTACTCCACCGGCGTTCACAACGCTCCCTTCTTTTCCGATCGGGAACAAGGTCGTTCCCCTTCTTCGTTCGTCGTTGCGTTCACAGCAGCTCAAGACGAGATGCGTCGTACTGTTGAGAATAGTAGATACTCTCCTTTTCGTTCAGATCGAGCCCAGCAGAAGAGAAGAATGGCCTTCTTCGTTCCCCCCGCTCAAAACCAGAACCATGTGGAAGCGCCGGCGGTTGTGATGTGAGCGGCGTGAAGTGGTGGAGGTGAAGGCATCAACGTTGATTCCAGTTAAAATTTCTTCATTTTCTCTTCTGATTTACATTTTGTTTTGCTGCAATTGTGATGTGTATGGAGAATTAAATTACTTGTTGTATCTGGATTCAGATTGGATTTGAGAATTATTTTGCGAATTGATTTGCTTTGGTAATGTTATTCTCAATCCTGTTATGCTTTTGTGTTCCGGCCGGTGATGAATGCTTAAACGGTGGCGAAGTGGAGATGGCAGGCATGCTAGGACTTCCTAAGGTGGAAGAAGAGTTTTCTTTCAAAATATTCCCTCATTTGTTTGTTTTTTCGAAAAGGACACGTAAAATTATATTTTAATCCTTCAACTGTTATTTTAACGGAAAAAATAGACAGAAGGAGGAAAATGTTGACGGAAATATAACATGGGAATTTTTTTGTTGGAAAAAAAAAGACAGGAAGTTTTTTGTAGATTTAGTAAAAACATAAGGACTTTTTTTACATTATCCCAATAACTTATTAGACGCCTTATCCAAAAAAAGAGACATGTGGCAAGGTGTTTGTTTACTTAAAGTTTTGCAAATTTAGGAGTTGAAATGATCACTTGGATGTAAGTATAACTGTATAATAAGTCATTCATGCAAGTTAAAGTGTCTAAATGATCACTCGCAAAGTTTAGGCTTTTATTGAAAAAAACATAAAATTTAAGGGTCAATTTATGTATTTAGCATTAAAAATTTGTTGTATGACTAGCACTTGATTCTCCTTTTTCACATTTTTTTTAAATTTTTTTTTCAAATTGAGTGACGGATTGTTTGTATTGAGTATCAAGATCAGTTGCAGTAGGTTACAATTTATAGATTTTGACTTTGTATTATAAATTTCACATTAAATTGTTAGAATCGTTGAAGTTGAATTTGTAGTCATGTAATTTTTATAATACATAGTCAAAATCTGCAAACTATGAATACTAAAATTGATCTCGGAGCTAAGTACAAACAATCCATCACTCAACTTGAAAAAATAAAATAAAATTTTTAAAAAACAAAATGTGGAAATAGTACATGTTGCTACTCATGCCACGAATCAACACTTATCATCCGAGATGAATTATGATATTCAAGTAAATTTTGAATTCTATCTATTTTATTTGTAAAATATTTTAAATTCATTTATTATAATGATTAATAATTTCATTGGATGAATATATGATTTTTAATCACACCTTAAATATTTTAAAGTATATGATTTTTAATCACACCTTAAATATTTTAAAGTAAATTTACTAACAATTCTAATTGCTTCCTAAGTATATGATAAAAGAGTGGTGTTATATGTTTTAAATTAAAATATTTGAATTAAGCTTAGATTGGTATTTTAATAAATATTCAATTTATTATTTTAATAAAATTTTATTATAACTATAAACCTTTTCTTATATTAACGGATGAGAGTGATGGAAAAAGAGAAAAAGTTAGAGTTAATTTCTTAAAATTTGTCTACGTTTTGGTTGTATATTTTTCATTCAATATCAAAACTTTGCGTATTGGATTGACCAATGGGTTACCCATGACATAAGTCGAGAATGTTGCATTTTGGCCAACTTGACAAATTCAACCTAAAACTTTGCGTTTTGGATTGACCAATGAGTTACACATGATATAAGTCGAGAGTGTTGCGTTTTGACCAACTCGACAAATTCAACCTAACTAGAGTCAAGTTGGTTCAAGTTTTTTTACAACTTGATTTTTCTTCACATTTTAGTCCGCACTCGACCTTGTTTCATATTTTGACCTGATCCAAACTTGTTCAAACTCGACATATTGGTTCTGGTTATTAGATTTTTTGCCCGTCCCTGATATGGGGTTAGGTTTCAGTTTTATGTTTCATAGTCACTATTAAAATAAAGGTTTTGAACTAACATAGCATATTTAACCTGACCCAAGTCAAGTTGGTCTGGGTTGTTTTGCCATCCGACTTTCTCACCTTCCAGCCTGCACCCAACCTTGAAATTGTTTCATGTTTTAACCCTACCCAAACCTATTCGTAATTATTATAAGCTACACATAAATTTTACATATTTTAAAAGAAGTGTTATTATAGTCTTTCTTTTGTGAATTTTGAGCAAAGAATTAGATGTGTTTTTATTCAAATTTTAATGGGTTTGATTATTTGTTAAGTTAAAAGGTTTGCTGAAATTTTAATAAAATAAAGTAAAAGTGTTTCTTGGGCATATTTTAAGTATTAAAAATTGTCAAAATTAGGGATTTTACATATATTTTATTTTTATAAAAATTATGAAACTTACATGCACAAATTTTGATTGGATATTAAGAAAATCCTTAATACTAATGTGAATTGCAACTGATGTGTCAATTAAAAGATAAGGTGTAAACGATTATGTACTTAACCGTTTATTTGTAGATGTTTACTTTAAAAAAAAACTCTTTTCAATCCAACATTTGTTCATTTTGTATTGTTTTTCTTTTTGAGTACAAAATTTTAATGGGTAACTAATAATTAACAAGTTTAATGTAAACATTATCTAATTGAACTTTCAGAAATAGAAAGTCTGCCAGAAATTGTCTATTGATACGTTAACTTGATGATCAAATGGACAATAGCATTGGAGATATTTAAAAAAAAATTCTTTCCAAATTTGTAACGTGGCCATCAAATAGAAGCAATTTCCTATCGTATTGATGATGCTCTAAGTTAGTTATAAAGTAACGTTTGGCATTATTTGTGTATTATAGACAATTAGGAATAATAATTTTGATGACATAAATAGAAGTAATTCACTATGGTATTGGACATTAGGGTTTGATGACATAAATGTAAGCAGTTCACTATCGCATTGGAGATTAGGGTTGAGCACAAACTCGCCCCCGCCATACTCAATGAAATTTCGGCCCGTCCCGCTGCGGGTTGGATTTTTCGGATTACGGGTCGGTTTGGGTAATTTGTGAATTTATCCATGGATTTTTTTTTTCGAATATTATACTTTTTAAAAGCAAACATATTTCTAACTTAAATATTTTTCATGCATTTAAATTATTTCTAAAAATAAATATAATGAACAAAAATAAACATCATACTTTTTATTTGAACATCATGAATTTTACTTGATGAAGTGCAATCGTATTTAATAAAAAAATACAACTAATACTATTTCAGTAATTATCAAAATACTAATTTTTAAATTTAAGAAAACTCTAATTATTATTAGATGCTAAACAAGCATAGTTGAAGAAAATGACCAAAATTATATAATTTGTGCAGCATAATAACACTAATCCAAATTCCAAACAGAAAATGAAAAAAAAAAATTTATGAATAAGAGATATCAATTCGCATTTTACAAATAACAAGTACTTAATGGAAACTCATCTCCAATAATAATCTACAAAGAAAGGAGAGGAGTAAAAAGTGACTAAAAAAGAAGAAAAATAAATAAATCAAGCTTACTGAAGAACACAAATATACTTAAGGTTTAAATCAATTTATGCATAAAATTACAAAACTGCCTTTATATGGGGTGGGTAGGGGCGAATCTACCAAAACTCATCCCCACCCTGAATGTAACACCCCTTAATCCGACCATTTGCAGCCAAACTAAGAAGTGCCACATTACATGTTACATATCATATCTACTTAATTTATAATAATAGGGGTATTTTTTTTTTCTATCTACCCTAACTTTGCATGTGCTGACTTCACCTTCACAGTATATGACAGTCTAAGTTCTTCGGGCCCATTTGCTATTTATCAGTTCCTGTTTCTTTCACATCTTTCGGAGACCTACAAGTTCAGGATTAACCAAACTTGCTGAGCTATTACGCTCAGTGGATACTTTAACTAATATAAAGCATAAAT
>CATIWJ010001590.1:0-22009 GCA_949640765.1 Croton laevigatus | reverse complement strand
CTATCAATTTACATTTCAAATGGTGGATTTTAAGTTAAATTCATAATCTAAACAAATAATTTAAGTTAATCTAAACCAATTTCAATTTATAATATAAACCCTAAAAGAATAATTAAATTTCAATTAACTTACTCTATCAATTGACATTTCACAAAATATTTAACCTAAAAATTACCTCTAATTCCGGCAACCAGCGGCAGTAGCAGACTCAGCGGAGGCAGCACGACGGTGCGGTGGCGTCGGCAGTCAGTAACGGCGGCACCAGTTTCTTCTTCCCCTTCCTATTTTCACTTAGCAACGAAGATGCTGAATTATGCTGCCAACCCCTTTAAGTTCTGCCTTTTATTTATTTTTTTTCATTTTGATCTGTTTAAAACTCAAAATTAATATATCAAAACTCACCGTTTCACTTAACCTTTCCTTTCCTTCCGTCTTTCTTTCCTTCCTTCCTCTTTCTTTCCTCCTCCTTCTTCCTTATTTCCATCCAGACTGCTTCTTTCGCTTCACCTTCACGCACGCCGGCACCGTTTCTGTGTTTTCCGGCCAAAACTTTGTTTTTTTTTTTATTTTGGGGCCCTCCAAATCTCGGGGCCCTGTGCAGTCACACCGCTTGCACCAATCAAAGACCGGGCCTGCTCCCATGCTTGGGTTTATTCGCAAATCATGATGCGATCAAGCAAAATAGTGGAATATTAGTAGCAAAACTATCCCATTTTCATTTACATATATTATATGAATTAAACTCCAAAACATTTGTCTGTATAAAAAATTATTAAATATATATTCAAAAAACAAATACTTAAATTTCATTAATTTAATATTTATTTCCGTACAATTCCTATCTTATTCTAGAAAATATTTTTCCGTTTATTTATTCCCACATTTATAATTTGATCTTTATACATTTATCGGATATCATTTATCAATAAATTTTATTTTCTTATTCCCTTTTCACATTTCTTGATTATGACTAGATTTAATTCAACAAATATTAACTTTTTTTTTTTGCTTATACGATGTTTATAGTCTATTTACAACACGTCTATTTCGTAATTATTTTACCATCCATTTCCTATAAATTTTCACTTCTCGACCACTTATTTAAAAATATTAATTAAACATACTTCCTTATATTTTACGTACGTACTTAGCTTTTATTAAACAAGTACTAACATACTTATTTTCTGTATGAAATCCATTTTCAATCTGTTTATAATTGTATTTCTTATTTCTTTTCCGTTTAGATCATTTTTACTTTCGTTTATGATGTGTTTAATCATGTTTATCATTTCTTTACTTTTTATTTACAAAATGTTTACGCTGTTTATAATTTTTTTATATTTCTTTTATAATGCATTTGCTTCCTTAAATTTTCTATTACTAACCCTTTATATCTTTTCGTACTTATGTTGCTTTGTATTTCTGACTTCACAATTTCAAGACATGACAAATTGGCTTCATCTTCTCCTTTAGTTTAGTTTATTACTTTATTTTATAGACTTTCAGTAACTTCTTTTTCTAGTATTTTCTAGCTGTAAATTTAAATCGAATCATGCCTTTTTATATTTCAAAACTATTAGTTTAAATAAAATTCTTCTTTCCTTTTAAAGACTCCACATAGGAAAGCGAGAAGAACCAAATCACATTATTATTTTCTCTCTTTTGTCTCTCTCTATATGCTAAAGGAAGAAAATATATACTCACACATGGAACTAAAGGTTCATTTGAATGTGATGAAGGAGCTGATAGATATTAAAAATGAATTGGGGTATGCTTTAGTGCTTATAGTGGATGCCTTATAGTGGAGGATTGAAGTTGATAATGGTTACTAAAATGAGTTATGATTGTTAGCAAAATGTGCTTGGGTTTGGTAGGGATTTAAAGTTTATAGTGTTGGGATTTCGTTTTATGAGGTTTTATTATCTTTTTTTTTTTTCCCATTTTTATCTTGATTGCGTGTATTTCACGCATAATATTAGGGGCAAATTGACTGTTTTTATACAAGTCGTGTGTTAAATTGTGAAAAAATGAGTAAAATGGCTGTGAGACCCAAGTTCAAGGGCTAATTTGAGCATTCTGCCTAAAATAAATATCAAAATGTGTACAAGACAAAATGTCAACAATAAACTAGTGGGGACATCTGCTAGCCCATTATTTATATTAATATGCCACCAAAGCCACAACCTGTGATGGCTACGTTCAGAACAACTGTAGTCATTAGTGAGCTTAATAGCATAGCATTAGAACTCTATATAAACTCATGTAAATACCCTATGAGAGGTAATTCTTTAACAACTTGCACTCTTGATTTTACTAGATTATTACTTTTATGCACAACACTATCTTTATTGTTTTTGTTCATAAGGTACTTGATAAGTTGTCTGATGGGAAATCGTTTTGGTTCAACATCGAAGCAAATTAGCAAAGTCTAATTGAAAATTTTGTAAATTATATTTGTTGATCATAAACTAGTTTTAAACTTGTAATTGATATATTAGTTTTAGGAATTGAATTATATAAACACTTTATAAATTTAATATAAACTCATGTAAAATATATTATTGCAAACTAACTCTAAAACACTATAAATTAAATTTTCTACAGTGTGGTTCATTTTTTCTTTAACTTTTTAAGACTTGGGAAACATTTTGCAAATTAATTACTAGTAAATAGCATCAAGTTTCCAAAATATAGTAAATAACACATTGAGCTTAAATCAAAACTAAAATGCTAATCTGTATTTGGCTTAAATATCGAGTATATGGCTCATCATATACAGGGTATATGACTCATATTCTGAGTATACTATTTTTCGATAGCCTGAGACTTTTTTCGGCGAATTCATTTTTTTTGCAAGGCAAAAAACAAAATTTACAGCGGCAACTCAACTGAAACATAATAGATTCTCGTAAAATACAGGTTAGAATCACATTGACTACGCTTTGGAAAGCCTAAAACTCAACTGAAACTGCTGTAAATCATTGAAAAATTACAGAAAACCGAATTCCATTTTTATCTGCGAACTTTCAATGCAAGTCGTCAAATTCCTTTCAAAACTCAACAAAAACCGGCTAGAATCATGTCGAGCACAACTTTGGGTTTGGTCATGACAATGGAAACTCGATAGAAATTGTCATGACCCAAACCCAGAGTCGTGATCGGCGTGTAGTCAATCAAAAATTCAACCACACAAGCCTGAAATTTTACAAACTAAATTGCATACTTCATTAAAAAACACTATTAATTTTTTTTTAAACTCAAAACTAAAACAATGAACTTATACAACAATGGTGTTGAAAAATCAATTGCGAACAGAATCTCTCTAACAAAGCTAACTCCTAGCTCGGCTTGGAAGAAAGAAAGTTAAGCTTCGCCACACACACCTCAAGAATCAGCAAAACAAACTAAAGGGGTGTGAGTTTCATTAAACTCAGTAAGCATCATGATCATTTAAACAACATCACATATAAATAACATTTCACACATTAGGACACATACAAATAAAAATACAACAACTCTCTGTTTAAACAATCCGGGTCACATCTCTGTTGCAATATTTATGTTTAAACAATCCAGCCGCATTCTTGCCACATCTTTGTTACAATAACTCTGTTTAAATAACTCGGCCACATTCCGGCCACATCTTCATTACAATACTTTGTTATACAATCTCTATTTAAAATAACTCAATGTAAAAACTCTGCTTAAATAATTCAGTTAAAATAAGTCTACTATGTATAACCCCTTATAAACTCTAGTCAATTTAGTGACTTCTCGATTTTTCAATAACTCTACTACAAATAACAATAAAAAAAAACAATCACACATCAACAAATATATCACAACAAATCCACATATCATATAAAAAGCACATAATACTCATGATATTTATATCTCGACTCCAGCTACTAAGCTCTACCGGATAAAACACAGGACCTAACCCCTCAACAACCTAAACAATTACAACAATCATCAAATATAGTCTATTAACATGTTTAATTAATATTTTTAAAAGGTAAGAATACATGAAAAATACAATTATGCATAAGCGCACTTTATCCGATAAAATCTAAAATTAGTTAGGTTTTACACTAACAATTTTTAAATAAAACCCAGAAAACCTGACATAATCTAAATATGATTTATTAGAAATTAGATGATTCCAACGATTTCAACGCATCTTGAATCGTTGAAAATGGACATATTAACTTCCCGAAATACCACATTTTACCAACAACCTAACCATGACGTCCCTAGCCTTAACCTAAAATCATATGACCTTTAAAAATTCTGTAAAAATTCATAATTCATCTTAATACATAACAGATCATATCTGCAAAATATTATAATTTGGTATACGTCCCATGTATGCAGCTGATCCAGCTAACACAGCAGCAATTTGGAAATCAATTTAATTCGCAAATAAAAACATTCTAAACTGACTCCAAATTATTTTTCAGAGAATTTAGAATACTAAAATTTTACCTTAAGAGTTATTTTCTACAGTTTAATAAAAATCGTATAACTCACCGCTCAAAACCTGATTTTGTCCATGGCAGTTTCAATACAAATTAAATTCACAAAATTTCAAACAATAAAAATATCTGAATTTCAAACACAAGAATCCTACAAATTATATTCCCAATCATATACTAAGGACTCAACTTAAGAATCCAACACATTTAATCGAAATCCAATTGTCCGTATAGAATATAAAAATGTCTTAAGGTAGCATTTAATCTAATGAACATATGTTACCGCATAACTAAAATAAACAAACAAAAATGTTGATTTAGATGAATAAAAGGGAAATCAGTTACTTGAGCGTGGAATAGACTTAAAATTTGTTGTTGGTAACACATGATCAAGCTTCAACCTCGGCACTCTATTTCTACACTCAATTTTCCATTTTGCTTTTGTTTTCCGTATCCTAACTGCCACAACCTAGGTTTTAGGGTTTCAAATTAGTCCCTATAAAGTATAAACTTGCTAATCTTAACATGGTTCTAAAAAAAATAATAAATCACACCCCAAATAAGTGATGAACCCAATATTCACAATTAACCCCTTCCTAAATTAATTTCAGAAAGACCATAAAATATATATCTTAAAATTTTTTAATTAATAAAACCACTTAAATATCTAAAAATGACAAAAATACCCCAAAGACTCAAAATACAATTATTATACTCTAAACAGCCCTCTTATTATCCTAAGTACCAAATGGACATCCAAAATACCAATTCCCATTTTAACAAAACATGAGGCAGAATGGCCATTTTGCTTTTAGAATGCAAAATTACCATTTTGCCCCTAATCTTAAAATTTCAAAAATCGAGTATTTTATAGAAACTCGATGTTTTTGATTCCCGGGGCGGCACAACAGAGTTTTCAATCGCTATTTGAGCCTGGGTTCATTGATCCTACGGTGATTCTGAAGGTACCGGAAGACTCACTGTGCAAAGGCTTTCGACCTACCCTTCGTTCTCCAATTGGCTAAATTTGGCGGAGGTGGCGCTAGGGTTCCGATCGTCTTCCTCATTTTGCCGGTAGTTGCTTCTAAGTTTCTTTTTTTTTTTTTAAAATAAAATACTATAAAGAAAAGAAGAAGATTAATTAAAAGGGGTATTTTAATTAAAAGGAGTAAAAATGTATTTTCAACCTAAAAATGTGCTATTTACTTAATTTTGGAAACATTGTGACATTTACTAAAGGGAAACCAAAAATATGCAATTTGTTACCATTTTCCTAAGTTAATAGATTCACCTTTTAGTTTATAATGAATTTTTTTTTATTAAGAAACTAATTTTTAAGTTTTTCTTTTCCGATTTTTTTTTTCTCAAATCAAATTGAAAATTTTTTTTATTGATATTTTTGACAAAATCCCAAGATTTTTTTCTAGTTTTTGCAAAAAATGAGAGGACAAAAGAATGTTGGAGGAATTGTTTAAGAGGTTAGAAGGTGATTTTGACACTTAAATAAAAAAAATTAAAAAATGGAAAAATTATAATTCATTCATCGAGATATTTGCGTATGAAAATGTTATGTTTTTTTTTTTTTTTTTGCGCATTTGTCCTCTTTACGATTTGTTGTCGATAAAAATCAATTGTCCTCTTTAGGATGTGTTTTCCTCCACAAGAACTTAACGATAACTTAAATATCTTTGTTGTTTGTGAACGAGGGGCATATGTGTCACCACGCTTGAAACAAAAACCAGTAACTTCCTGTTTCCTGAGCTAAAGCTATATAAAGAAAGTTATTATCATGAAGAAAATTGCATTGCATTATGGAGAAGCTTACAGATTTGAGCCACCTATTTGTGACGGTGTTTCTCGCCGGACTGTCGAGTTTCATGGTGTTCCCGGTGATAACTGATGTCACTATGTTCGCACTTTGCCCTGGCCAAGACCAGTGCTCGCTTGCCATTTACCTATCTGGATTCCAGCAAGCTGTACGTTTCTCTGCCGCTACTAATTCTTTTTTATCTTCTTCTTTTCTATATCCCTTTTTTGTGGGAGAAAAAATAACCTCATTATATATGTTTACATGCTAAACAAAATTAGTTACCAGAAAAGCATTTGTTTCAGGAAAATACTATGTTTAAGACTGACTAAACTATCTTCTTTTTCTTGAAAACACAACAAATTGGAAACTAAACAAGGAATAAATATAAATGTCTTACATTGAAACATCTCAAGCGGTATTTTTGAGTTTTGTTAAATGAACAATTTCAAATTTATTTTAGGTACTATTAACTTTTTTTAGCAATTTATGCATAAACTTCGTAATAGATATAATGAATGACACTGTCTAACTTTAAATTAATAATTCTGTTCAAATTTAGGGTCAATTTGAAAAAAGAAAAAGAATGCAAATTGAACATTTAGTCATTATAATTTAGTTTAAAAAAAAAATTATAATTGCGTGAATTTTAGACAATTTTTTTAAATTGTGGTGAATATTTTGTACAAAAGGTAAAAATATGATGATTTTGTGACAAATGAAAAGTTCAGGTTGTAATTTTTACTTAAGTCAAAAATAAACAATTTAAATTATACTGCATATAACTCAAGTTTATACTAAACAAAAAGTAGTTTAAAAATCCGCTGTACATAAATATATAAATGTAATATAAATTATTTAAAAGCTTAATTCAATTTTCAAATAACTTATAATTATTTTATTATGTTTTAGTTCTAATTAACCTTAACATAGATATAGTTTCTGTACTTTTTGAGGCTTTTTATTTACATACCTATTGCTTCTTACTCTATTCAAATGCTCAAAATATAAATATCATTCTTGAAAAAATCTTAATCTAACTAAAAAATAAAGTAAAAACATGCAAATTTGTTATTTCAAAGAAAAAAGTAAAACAGAATTTGATTTTGTTAATTACCGGAATATTGTACACCTATCACCATTATGATTTCTCTCCTTTTTAAGTTTTGGTTACATGGATAGCATATGGTTAATTTCTTTTGTTTTAAATTGGTATTTCAATTTTAAATTTGCACACCAAGATATAACTTAGTAAAAAGTGTGTTTACAACCCATGTAAATTGACCAAGGTTCAGATTCTCCCTTAGTCATAATTAAAATAATAATAACAATAAATTTGAAAGATTAAAAATTCGAATTACAAAATCTCAAATAGCTAAAATGTTAAGCAATCAAATTGTTAGAGTGATGCACCTCCCTATCCTAAGGTCAGAGATTTGGAACCTAAAATAACTATAAAAACTTAATTTGCCGATAAAATTTTTTTTTTGAGCAAATAACTCCAATTTCTTTCATTAACTCAAATTGAATTTACATTGAGTTGGACAAATGTCCAACTGTAGCTGAAATACTTGATAATTTTTATGCAGTTGTGATGTTCTGCAGTTAATGAAAATTAAGCCATAGCATGAACTAAATTATTGGCTTATTTAAACACAAAGTTACAAGAAAAATATTCAAAAGCTGATAATAAACTCTGAAGTTTAAGTACACGTATGTAGGGGTGTCAAAAGCTGACACGAGCTGCTAATCCGACACGAACCCGACCTGCTAATAGCGGGTTAGGGTTGAGATTTTCGACCTGTTTAATTAAATGGATTGACACGAACTCGACTTGAAAATAAATAGGTTATGTTCAGGTTGAAAAACTCAATCCGCACTTGACCTGTATAACTTGTTCATAATAATAATAATAATTTTATGTCTTGTATGTACATAAAATTAGTTTTGTTAAAAAAAAAATTACATAAAATTAGGCTTTAATATTGAAATCAGGTTACATGAATTAAATGGGTTAGGATCAACTTGAAATTAGCAGATTAAATGGGTTTCAAATTGACCCGTTTAACCCGTTTATCTTTAAAAAATAAAAAAACTTAAACAGATCAGGTTGACTTGTTTGACCAACAGATCAGGTTAGAGTTGAGCTTTCTGAGCTGTTTATCTAAACAGATCATATTAGGGTTGAAAGTTTTCAACCCGAACCTGCTTGACACGAACACGAACCCGACACGACCTGTTTGACACCCTACACGTATGTATTCCCAAAGCAATAAATTATTTTAAAGGAGTTCTATAATCATATTAGAAGGGCAAATTTGTATTTCAAATAATTTCTCTCTCTTTGAAATCAAATTTCCATAAATTTAATGGAAGAATTGGATGGAAGCCAATTTTAATGACTTTATTCAATTGCGGAAGACTTTTTAACGAATTAATATCTAATTAATTTGTCTAAAACCTAGGGTCTAGTCAGTATTAATCTCGGAACTAGATTTGACAAGCTGAATTCTATTTCATTTCTTTATTACAGTGGTGAACATGAAAGGATTGTTCATTGTGATTTCCATTACCGATTATGGTGTTGTAAAATTATTCCCAAATAAACAATAAACAGAAATTATTTCCATTTATATATATATTTTTTGAGAAATGAATCTTGGTCATTAAACATATAAGAAAGACAACATTACAAGTAGGGTAGCATTTCGGTAAGAAGCTCTGGCTAACATAGGAGCTCTTACGTTGGATTGCCTTGAAATTCACCACACCTTAATATCGATTATGCTGAGTAAAACAGTCTTACAATCACACGATTAAATTCAGAAAAATTAATGAACAACATAAGAGTTTATAGCATACACTAGTTGTTGGCAATCACTAAAGAAACAACAACTAGACTAGAAGGCACATTGACTTTTGTTGCGGTGATGAGGACAACGTAAGAGCTCCCATGCTTGGGTTTATTCGCTAATCATGATGTGATCAAGCAAAATAGTGGAACATTAGTAGCAAAACTATCCCATTTTCATTTACATATATTATATGAATTAAACTCCAAAAAATTTGTCTGTATAAAAAATAATTAAATATGTATTCAAAAAACAAATACTTAAATTTCGTTAATTTAATATTTATTTCTGTATGTAACATCATGCAGATTACAGGATTGGGATCGGTTGTAATAACACCGTTGATTGGCAGTTTGTCTGATCAATATGGAAGAAGAACTATGCTCACTATTCCCTTGACAGTTTCCATCATTCCCTTAGGTATGCCTCATCATCTTTTTTTTTTCATTTAATAAGGGTGGTAGATTCGAATCCTGGTCTATTGTAATTATGGTAAATACATTTATCATTAGACTATATCTCTTGTCATACATTCACATCTATAGTTTATAGTTTTAATCTCGATGCATTCAAATTGGTATTTACTACTAGTTCAATGAAACAGACAAAATTTTAATTTGTAATTCAAATTTTTTAATTTAAGTTAAAAGAATTTTTTTAAAAAAAAGTCACAATTGATTAAATCTTTGAGTGATCGAAAATACATATCAGAAATGAGTATGTAACAAAAAAAATTCATAAATTTTGCCTTCAAATCGAGATATATTTATGAATATGATCTCCCTATTTAAACAATTTAAACGTTAGATACTGATATTATTAGAAAATGTTAAATTTAAAAAAGAAACGTTGAATTTATTTATAAAATCTAAAATTTAAAATTTTTCATCTTGTAAAATTAGTACTATTGAATATGGTAACATCTCATTTTCCATAAATGTAAACTCACCATAATCGTACAACACTAACTATTAGATTGAAAAATACCTTTATTTGATAAGACATCTCAAATAAAAAAAAAAAAAATATATATATATATATATATATATATATATATATATATATATATAAACTTATAAATTATAAAGTTAATTTTAATGATATTTTTTGTAATTTTAATGAATTATTATTTTTAGAAATCAATATTAACCTATCTTCCTAAATCTTGTCATCCATATCATATAAATAAATAAACCAATTTTATTTTTAGTCAACATATTGCTACTCTAACACTCCAAATAAAGTTCATAATTCTCTGTTTGCATTGACATCATCTCTTTTTATTTGAAAAATATCATCTCTTTAATTAAAAATAAAATACCATCTCTTCTGAAAATAATTTTTATATTCTTTTCCTATATCACACTTGTTCTGTTTCTTTTTTCTTTAGTTTTTCTGCCCATCAATTCTTGAAAGTAATTAAAAATTTCCTACCTGAAGCAACGCGAGGAGTTTTCCTAGTTTGAATATATGTGTGTGTGGACTCTTATGCCTATTGTAAAATAATCAGTTTTTTTTTTGGTTGAAATTTGAATTTAATGATTACTTTGATGATGAAACAATTTGCTAGGAAAAAAATTTCAAATTTAAGAAGTTTAAATCTATCAAAACTCTATCATATAACCAATTCTATTTTTAATAAATATTTAATAAATAAAGAATTTAGTTTTCAGATAAATGTAACTTACTTTTCTAATTTTTATATTCAAATATAAATTTATTATTTTTTTCCTAAATTAATCTTGATTAAGATATCTCAATCTAAAATATCTCTATTTATTCTATTTAATGATTTGATAAATTTCATAAATATAATTAGCTTGCAATAAGACAATAAAACAACATTAGAAATTCTTTTCACGAATTTAGATAAATAATTAATTAATCTATGATAAATTAATTATTCATTGCCAATGATCTAGGATGGTTTTCAAGTAGCTTTCAATGTTTTAACTGCTAAAATTCTAAATGCTAATTTTGTAACAATTGATAACATAGCGTTAAAAGCAAATTTTGTAAAACACTTAAGTTATGTTTAGCAACAGCTTTTGGAGTAGTTTTATAGCTTTTAACTGTTTAAATAGCATTTTAAAAGCTAATTCATATAGCTTTTAGTATTTTGTAGACATCTACTATAAACAGTTAACAGCTAAAAAAAATAATAAAATAAATTACCAAAACTTACATTAGCTGTTGGTTTCTTTTCAATGTACTTCATCTTCACCATCAAAGAAATATAGAACATATGTGATGAAATGAAAAGGGAAAAAAAAAAATTAATAGTAATGAAAGAAATAGAGAAAGAAAAAGAAAATAATATAGATGAATTGGCAGTAACTTAATAATCTATAGAATAAGAAATAAGATTTATAACTTAAATTTAAAAATTAGTTTCATATTTTTTCTTCTATTTAAATTTTAAAATTAGTTTAACTTTATTTTACAACTTTATCTTTTATTTACTTTAATTATTATAATTACGTGAAGTACCAAAGAAATTTTAAATATAAATTTGATATAGAATACTACAAGATATTAATATTGAATAATCATGATTAATTAATTAATTATTTTATGTCAAAAAATTAATTAATTAATTTAAACAAATTCCAGGAACAATTTCACGATATAGAATACTATAATCAAGATTAATTAAGTATTTTATGTCAAAAATTTAATTATTATTTAAAAATTATAAAAACAACTGACAAAGTAATTAATTAGTAAATCAATCAGTTATTTATAATATCCATTTCCTCAATAAGAAGAAATCGATAAAGTTAATTAGTTTAAATTACAAACAAGTAGTGTAATAGTATATATCCTACTTTTTATTTGAAAAAAATACCATATATTTTTCATAATTAATGAAATATCATTTTAAAAAAAATAAAATTTACAGATTTTTTAAAATTCCAAGATTACCTTGTGTTAAAAAATATTAATTTATTTTAATTAATTAATCAAAGTTTTAAAAGGCAATATAAATCACTATACGTCAATATAATTTAGAATTTTTTCAAATTTCACCGGGTGGATGAAAAAATGATCGCCGCCACAGTTGGGCAGTTTCCTTCAACCTTTATCAGAAAATTAAAAATTACTACCTCCGATTTTTTTATTTCTTTACATTCACTATTTCACCATTGCCAATACAAACTTACCTTTCACCAATACCAATACATAAATAATAATAAATAATTCTAATCTTTTATAAAACTTAATTTTTCACCAATACCGATAAAGAAATAATAATAAACAATTACAAAATTTACTATAAATGGAAATGTAGACAATTGAAAAACACACCCCAAAATGGCAATGTAAAGAAATGAAAAAAAACAAAGGTAAAAGTATTTGTCAATATAGCTTAGTACCAATTAATATAATTTCGAATTCTTTCAAATTTCACCAGATGCCTAGGAAAAAAGTCACTACTATAGCTAGTCTGTTTCCAACAACCTTCACTAGAAAATTAAATTAATATTTGTCAATATAACTCAATACCGATCAATATCAATCAATATAAGTCAATATGAAATCAATATAAGTAAATATTCTAATAATATCAGTTAATATGATATCATTATAACTTAATATAAGTTAATTTAAAAATTAATATAACTCAATATAGGTTATTGTAGCTCAATATAAGTCAATATATATTGAAAATACTAATCAATATAACTCAATATCAATCAATATAAATCAATATAAGTTCATAAAAATTTAAACATATATGAGGGACTGAAATTGAAAAAAGCCAGGTCAACTCCACTGCAGAAACTCTAGCATCCACTGTCTATCACGGGAAAATTTCAACGGTGATGAAACCTAACAAATCATTGTCATTGAAAAGCTCTCAACTTGTATATTCCAAATATGGTCTTACTTTTTCATGACCCACCATATGCAGTTGGAAAAAAAAAATCGGATTTTACAAAAAACGACCATTGGAAAATGACGACATCACTGACTGAATCATACTAGATTTGAAAGAGCTTAAGAAGGCGAGTTGTTTGATACAAAAATCATTGCCATAGGGTCACCATAGGTCTGTGAAAAAGGTAACAAAAAATTCTGCAGATTTTACAATTTCCGTCGACCGGACTTTGACCAGCGTGTGTGGTGGCTACCTGCAAATGATGGCGGCGATCTTGACGGGGTTGGACTCACTTGGATGTCAGCTTTCCGCCGGGATGGTGGTGGTGGTGGTGGTTGGAGGCAATGACGATAGCTGTTGAAAGTAGCTGCTAGAGGTGGGGCTGCAACTTTGCGGTTTCCAATTTTGATTTTTTATTTTTAAATTATATTTTTAAAAATAATAATAATAAAAATTAGTAAAATAGAGGCATATGTAAAAGCACTTGAAATGTGCTATATTTTTAAAATCTCAAACTATTTTTAATAAACCATATAAATTTCCTTTAAATTATAGAATTTTACATTTAGTTATATATTGATATAGAATTGATTTAATTATTTGTTATTTTGGAATTAAGAAAATATAAATAATTATTTTAAAATAATATTTGGATTTAATATATATATATATATAATTGATTCCAATATGCCCTATTATTATTTTGAATTTATGAGAAATGTTTGGAGGTCCTAGTGCTAGTAGCAGCAAATGCTATCATGTTTTAAAAATATTAAAATATTTAAATTATTTTAAAAAATTTATATGAACTCACATCCAATTTATATTTAAGAATTAGATTCAATTAGCTTTTATTTTAAATCTATATAATACAAATAATAATATCTAAACATTCAATTTGCATTTTATTAGGTTATATTCTAGTATATAAATTTGTTTCATTTGAAAAAAAAAAAACATGAAATATTTCATTAATTGAAAAGAGTGTATAAGGGCATACAAATTCATCATATCAAGCTCCATCTCTAAATAAAGAAAAAATTTGCATTTTAATATGAATTTGTCTCCAGCAAATAAAATAGCAACAGAGACAAAAAAAAAAATTAAACAAAAGGAAGACTAACTTCATTAAAAAAAAATAACACCCTCATAGAGAGAGGGAACAAAACATCAAGATTTAAGGAAATAATCTAGACTCTAAATTAAAATACAACAAATATAGAGATTTATTTTAAAAAAAAAAAAAGGAAAATGGATAGCCACTTGTAAAAAACACTCATCGTGGCTGTCCAAATACCAAAATGATAAGATGGTTAGAGTTTAGAAGAGATGAGAGGACAAAGTTTTAGAAAGAGGAGAGAGGTCTATTTAGTATATAAAGTTAAATTATAAAATATGAGATTTAATAAATATAATAAAAATTGAAATATAAATTGAAATAAGATTAATTAAATTTTCAAACAATTAATAATTTCCTATTTTATTTTAAATTGGTGCTGATAGCACCATGAATCACTGTTTTATTATTATTATTTTTTTTTTCCAGCTATACTGGCATATAGTAGGGATACCAATTTCTTCTATTCCTACTATGTGATCAAAACACTTACTGGTATGGTTTCTGAAAGCAGCATCAATTGCCTTGCTCTTGCTTATGTGGTAAGTATATTGCATCTAATCAATTATACTATTGTTTTTAACTTTTACATATCAAATTTAGAATGCGTTTAGTTTAATTGTTTTATGTGCATGACAGTTGTTAGATACCCTATAACTAGAGTTTAAAGTATTTGGTAAAGTTTGAATTTGGAAGCTTATAATGGTTAGAAAGCTCAAATAGTTCCATCAACTTCTATCTAGAGTTTTTTCATTTGAACTGATAGTTGAGTCCTATTAGGATCACATTAAAGTAAATGATATATTATATATAATTATATTTATATCCTTATTAGTGATTTCACATTCTAACCGTAATTAGTATTAAATTTTTATCAAATACTAACCCCGACTCAGTTCTAGCTAAACACTACTAACTATCAGCTATTAGTAACCGCTATCAGTTGATACGAACGAGCCCTTAGTTTATGATTAATTACTTAAAAAATAAGAGAAAAAAAAAATTTTGTCAATATAAAATTGTAATTTGATCAAAACCATTTCTGCCACATAAGTCCAACTAGGGGTGAGAAAATATTAACCGAAATTGATAAACTAGACTGAACCAAAATCAAAATTCGATTAGTCGACCAATCAATTCGGTTGGTAGTTATAAGAATGAAAAATTGAAATACTTTTGATATGTTTTTTATTAGCCAGTTTACTGAAAATTGACCAACTTAACTTCCCCGTGTTTTGAGTATATTAGACAATTTAGTCCCTCTATTTTGAATATACTCGAAACCCAGGAACTAAATCATAATTTACTCTTTTATATGTTTGGTGAGTCTTTATTTGCTTTTTTTAGCACTATCTTTTATTCTTCTGATTGTTTGCTAACCTAAGAATTTGTATGATTGTTCTTGACTATTTAAAATTTGGACTGCTTTATAAATTAAATTTACAGAGTTGTGAATTGTGATTGAAGAAATGATGGATTAATGGTGGTTACTGAATTTTACTGTTGTTTTCCTTTGCTGCTGGAGAACCTCAATTGTGTTTCTTCATTTTGTGTGTACAATCGGTTTTAAAATTGAACCGACTAGACCAAATAAAAAATGACTGATTCAGTTCTTTTCAGTTTCATGCGTGCTTGTTTTTGGTTTGACACATCAGTTTGGTTGGGTTTTCTTGAATTGATTTTGCTCACCCTTAAGTGCAATACAGATTAATTAACACTTTCTAATTTAACGGATATAAAGGAAATAAGTAGCGGACATACATACAAGAAATAGGGATCAATAGACATCTTTTTTATTTATTATCTTTAAAATTTATGAGGTTTTTATGGATAAACTCATAAAAAATTTAAAATTAAACCTTTTTTTTCGTCAAAATTCAAACCAATTCACGATTTCGAATCCAAAATATATATTTTATTGTCAATATTGATTTCACGAAAGGTAAACTTATCATTATTTGCTGTGTGAAGTGATATTCGTACTATTAAACTCATTAATCATTTCCTGGTATCAACCACTCATACTAATGGTCCTGATAATATTATGGGTTACACAAAAAGGTAGCCCTCTACCTTAAACATGTACTGTCACAGTGTCATTGGTAGAAATCGAACTAAGCCTCCACATCCCACACTCTTCATAAAATGTAGGATGACTAATAAAGCACACTGTAATTAGCAATTTTCAATTCCCTTGATAAAATGAGGTGTAGAATCTGGCTTTGTTATAAAGCAATTATTAGGGTTAAGCATTTGACCCTATCCGTATTAGAATCTGAAATTCAATTCACACAGGGCTAAGTTTTCTTGATCTGTTGGGTAATGGGGCGGAGATGGATTTTAAAAGTGCAACCCGCTATGGGTTTAGGGCTAGGACGAATTTTGACATACCCGCTCCATACTCGCGCTACCTGAAGGTATTATTATGTTCATTCACACTTAATTTGAAAATCCTATAATATGTTTTTCATCTTGCTTCATCAAATATGCTAGAACATTTACCATTTGAGATAATTCTTAACGATGTTAATGATAATCAAGTTGTGAAAAAAAAACTATTTTATGACTATGTCATTTTATATTTGAACAAATTTAGATGTAGATGATAATCAAGTCGTGGAAGAAACAATTTCATGACTATGTCATTTTTATTTGAACAAATTTAGTTGTTTTGATTGCACTTTCTTAATATTTGTTATATTGCATTAACAAATTTAATACACTAATATTTTTATTATTATGTATCTTTAATTTTGGAGACAATTTATATCCTATGCATGTTTGGTCTTCAAAACGATTTAAATTAATGTATGAAAAATACTTAAAATTCTTTTATTTTGCACTCAAAAATTATTTTATTCCAATGAAAAATTTTGTGAATAAACCCACACCAAATCCATCCGATCTGTGATTCTAAAAAAACCTACTCGCATTAGAGTGGGGATGCGGGGCATGGCCAATTAGAAGTGAGTGAAGTGCAGATGGATATTGAAGAATTTGCCTGGAACACACCCATGCTCAACCCTATTAATTATGCATCGTTCTAATTTCACCATAAGTTTAAAGGGAAAAAATAAGGTGATAAAAATGGTTTAATGTGATCCAACTCCAAATCAGTTTTTGATTTTAAAAATCTAAAGATTGATTAGCCTTAACAAGTGCCAAATGAAGGCCTTATATAGGGAGTTCAAGGCAATAAGGTCTGAAAACCTTGCTTCTACTAGAATTCAAAGGGTTCCTAAAATCTCGGAGCCTAAAAGGCTCCTGGATTCTTAGGTTCCAGTAACTCAGCCTAGACGGGAGGTTGCGGTCGATAGGGTGACCTCCCCCCTGTCCTAGGCAAGGACAACCTCTCCCCTAACTTAGATAAGGACGACCTCTCCGTTGGCGTAGGTAAGGGCAACCTCTCCTCAGCCCCTAGTAAGAGCAACCTTTTACTACCCTAAGTGTGGGCAACCACATCTTTTAAGGAGTCCCAAACATGGAGGAGACTTACAGATGTCTCTCTCAGTCCAAGTTATTCTATGTCTGGGTCATCTCTCATACTAACCAGAGGTCGCGTCAAGCATTCTGAATTGCGACCTCCCCTTCACCCATAGTTAGGTAAAAATTTAGCTGGAATGCCATACGTGCTAAATTCCAGAACCTTTCATCCAAATGACTCTTTGGTACCTCTAGCTAATTACTCCACTACCTCTTACTTACTAAGAAGATCGCCAAGGGCACTTTAGTAATTAAAGGCCTTAGCAACGCTTAGAATCTCACTCCCCTCTTCATATAAATTGATCACTCCTCATTTATTTCTCACTTACTGTCGAAAAATCTCCTTGAGCAACCTCAATTCCTCTACTACCAACAAAAAGTTTTAGCTACCTCTAGCCTTTAACCAGGTACATCCTTCTTCCTTATACTTCATTTAAATTTAGCCATGTCTTCATCATATTTTACAGACTTTATGTTGAATAGTGATGGCCTAGGTGATAGCGACAACTTCTCTTGTGAGAGCTCACTGACTCTAGCACAAACTGGAATGTCTACTAATGGCGACCTCCTTCTAGAGGAGGAAGACCAATCAGCACTAAACACTAGAGGTCGTCAGAGAGTGACCTCCTAACCTTCTACCTCAAATAGACCACCCCAACTGAGAGATAAACCCTCAGATGGTGAGGAGGACCACCTTTCCAAATACTAATGAAATATTGAGGAAAATCTTTACCCCTTTCTTCCATAATTACAAATTTGAGCCATATGAGATTGTCATCCTTGTCTTGGAATCCATAACCCTAAAATCATGGGTGGAAAGTCGATCTCTCCTCGTTGCCCATGAATACCTAAATCATGGGGTGAGTTCCTTCACTCCTCTCCATCGAAGACCTCTTGAGGTACTACAACCTCACCCCCATCCAACTAGGGCCCAAATCATTTAGGACCATGTACTGCCTTTATATCTTGGCATGTGCAGAAGGTTTTACCATGAAATTCAAAATACGAAGCAAAATATTCATGCTGAACATGGATAGCACATGGTATTACTACCTGTAAGCACACTTCAGTTACAAAGTCCTCCAACGGGATAAGGCTTCTACATCTAGTGCCAACAAAGGCGACCTTATACTCGTTAGAATAAACAATAGAGGGGAGTTCACCTTTCCAACCTCATGGAGCAACAATATGCTTATGCTGACCCCCTTGGCCTCCCCACCAAGAAAAAGCTAAGCTGAACACCCTTAAGGTCTAGGGGGCCAAGGGAATTTTCCCCAAAATAGTTTACCATGAATTTTATGAGTGCCACAAAGGTGCCAAAAGGCGACCTCATATGGACAGTAAGCATACACAAGACCTAACTTAACGAGGAATTTTTTACTTAGTAGTTAAATTCTAATTCACTATTTTATTTTTGCAGCCATGGACCTCGATGTATTAAGGAAAGTAGCTACTTACCTGAAGTCCAATCCTCAGGGCACGTGGAGCCCCAAGGCAGAAAAAAAGCAACAACAACTTTTGTGCCTTCTAACTAAGAATAAAGGAGGCCGTAGAAAAAAAAACAAAAGGACAAAGGAAACCTCAAAGCAACCATAGGGGGAGGTTGCCCCAGCAACTGCAATCACTATTCAATTGAAGGAGAGGTTATCGAAAAGAAGAGCTCATAAAGTTAGATGTGGCATAGCGTTTTTCCAAGATTCTCTGCTACTAATGTTAGATCATGTGAAGGTCACTCCTTAAGTTGGTTAGCCTTACCATCTTTAGCACTAAAGCTTGCACCCCTTTCATCATCAACAAGTGCAATTTGCCTTTTCTATATGGTAATGAAGTCACCCTGTGGAGAAGTGATGCCTAACATTTCCATTTGCTCGAGGAGGCTATATGAGCTCCTAAAATTTTGATCAAGTTTGCAATTTGAGCTCGCCTCACAACTACATAATATGACTCTCGAGTTGTTCTTCCCACCATAACAACCCCGATGGAAGATAAACACTTAAGTGTTAGGTATTTAACTAAAGTAAAAGGTCATACCTTACTTAACAGAGGGTGCACTATTATGGCATTGTAAGCCAAGGGTGTGCTGATGATTAGGAAATAGACCTTGGTATAGGTGACATGCACTTTTTCCCCTAGCTCCACTACTAAAAGTCAATGATGCCTACTGACTCAATGGGCTTCCCAGATATCCCCACTATGGCAGTTTTACTTTCTTTGGCTTACTCCTTTTAATTTTGAGTTGTATGAAGGCTTCTAAGGTTAGGATGTTGACGACACTTCCATTTTCTACCAATATTCGCTTGACTTTGAAGTTGGCTACGACAGTTATGTGAATGCTTATAAGGTTAGGATATTGACAACACTTAGAAAATGAACAAATGTAAGTCATTCTAATATTTTTTTTCCTAAACTAAAAATATCTTTTAATAATAAAAATCCATGCTAAAAACCCAAACATAGGCAAGCTATATTTTTAATTTATTTATTTAAGAAATTTCTTAATTTATTATACATATATTCTATCAAGAGCAAAAGTTGACATAATTGTGATAATATAATACTTATAAACTTATCAACATATTTATATGTAAAAAAATATTTAAATATTAAAAAATCAAAAACCTAGTTAAATCGGTCCAACCAAGAAGACGAATGACCCAGTCTTAACGCTGGTTTGATCTCTGGTAAAACATTCTAAAAACGTAACACTAACAGCTTATTTGGTTTAAGGGTGAGGGATGGTAAGATAAGCCTTACCCTCTCTTACCCCTCAAACCTCCAATTTTTTTACTCCTCAAATTGGGGTGTAAGCGGAGGATATGCTAATCTCTTCTTAAACATCAATGTACCCATCCTTACCCTTCTCCCTCCTTACCTTTTCTTATCATTCCATTAATTACCCTTCCCTCATCCCATCCAAACATAGGGTAAAAAAACCACATTTAACTGGAATTGACAGATTATGGTCAAAAAGCGTCATTGTAGTATGCTATATTACGACACTTCAATTCATGGTGATCACTATATATTATTTTTATTTTCAGTATTGTTAGCCAACTCCACAGCTACCACCTCCTTTGCATATAGCTATAAAGTTGGGGTACATGTAGTGTCGGCTCTAGGGGGAGGCCACATAGGCAGCTGCCTAGGGCCTCCCATTTTAGGGGGCCTCAAAAAAAAAAAATATATATATAGGGCCGTCTCATAAATTTGAGAGGGCCTATGTAAAATATTAAAATTAAGCGTTGGGTCTTATAAATTTTATGATATATATAATTAAAATAAATAAAAAATATGTATGTGAAAGTTGTTTGGTGGAAAATGCTTAATAAAATGAACTGTATGACATAGGTTCAATTCCTAGAGTACATATTTAGTACTATTTTTTAAAAATTTTTTAAAATGGAGCCCCTAAAAAAGTAGAGGCCTTGTGCAAATGTACTGCTTGCACAGGGCCTTGATATATATATAATTTTTTTTAATTAAATTTTTAAAATTTTTTTTAAAGATAACAAAATATCACAAATGAAAAAGACCCGTCATTAACTTAAAAAAAAAAAAGGCCCATCTCTATTAAAAATATCGTTGTTTTTGTTATATTATATATATTTGATTTTTATTTTCTATAGTTGTCAAAAATTACTTATAAAAGTAAAAAAGAAATATATAAAAAATTTCCTTCCTTTCAACTACCGCCTAGGGCCTCTAAAATATTGAAGACGGCCCTGATTGTAGTATTTGGTAACATAGCTTTTCAGCTAATTTTTAAATGTTTAAATAATGTTTTATAAAAAGTTCATCCTTTTAACTTTTAAGTTTTATCGTTTTGTACTAAGCAGATGTAACAAACAATTTAGAACTATTAAAAAGACAGTACTTTTGCAAAATGCACAATAAAAAAAAAATGCACTTTTCGTAAATTCAACCAATATTTATAAATTATTCTTTTGATGATAACAAAATACTTCCTTCCTCTCAACAATTTATTATATATAATGAATCCATCCATCCAATTGTAAATGTATAGAAAGACAAAGACTCTACTTCTCAAAGACAAAAACTTAGACTTGATCAAGTCAAGAAAAAGAATGTTATTTAAGGGAGAAAATGGTGGGCCCAACCAATATGGACTATGTATAAAAAGGCCAAGGACTTTAGCAAGTCAAAAGGAAAATAATGTTATAATTATGAGAAACAATGGTTTTTTTGACTACTATAAATTCCCATCTTATTATTGAATCTTTCATAGTATACTTGAATCTTCCATCCTCAAGTAGTTTCGATCGGTCCCAACATTATTTTATTTTTCGTATTAGCCAAAAATAAAAATATTAAGTGACATTCTCAATTCAATTGTCCAAAGTATTAAGAAAATCTAATCTTGAATTTGAGTGT
>CATIWJ010001588.1:0-14197 GCA_949640765.1 Croton laevigatus | reverse complement strand
TTGCAACCGAATTACAATTGAAAAATAAATAAAAATAAAAATAGCGACCGAATAGCGACCGAATTGCACACTGCTGAATTAGCAACCGAATTGAGTCGGTCGATAATATAGCAACCGAATCACATCGGTTGCTAAATTCGGTTACTAATTAGCAACCGAATATGAATCGGTTACTAATATCCGGTTGCTGAATTAGCAACCGATTTGAGTCGGTCGCTAATTTTGGTTGCTAATCGGTTGCTAAATTAGCAACCGAATTGATTCGGTCACTGATTTCGGTTGCTAATTAGCAACCGAATTTGAATCGGTCGCTAATGGATTAGCGACGGGCATTATAATTACCGAATTTTTCAGTTGCTAATCGGTCGCTAAATTGAATTAGCAACCGAATTTCATGATTTAGCAACCGAATTTTCGGTTGCTATATTTTTAATTTCTTGTAGTGATAGCTCGTTTTTTCGCGAGCATGCTCGATTTCGACTTATTTATTAAACGAGCTCAAGCTCGGCTCGTTTAACAAGAGAATGAGCACTTAGCGAGCTGAGCACCGAGCGAATCACAAGCACCTTAGCTCGTTTACAGCTCTAAACACGATACGATTAATTCATGTGATTGTCACTTGTAATATGGATTTTGCTATTTTTCTCTAAATACAGAACACATAATTTAATATTTATTGTATTAATACAAAACAAATGTCATATATGAAGACAAAAAATTATAGTATATATGGAAGATTTTCTTTCTTTCTTCTTTTATTTCTTTTTCATTTACCAGAGGTGGCGCAATAATTCAACGGATTGAAATTTTGAAAAAGAAATTCTATAAAATAATAATATTAAGTGTTAATTAAAATAATAATATTTTTGAAGAAAATGTTTGAATAGAATTATACATTATTAGAAAATAACAAATAGATTGATCGTAATTAATTATCTTTCTTACTTCATGTTTCTTGTTAGTATTATTTATGATTCAGCAGAAATTGATAATTCTTCGAGCAGATTCTAGAATTAATATATAATTAAAAATAACTTTTAAAACTATTTTATTAGATACTATAAAAATAATTTTTTTTTAGTATTTTAACTACTTGAGAGTTAAGATGCTTAAAACTATTAATTTCAAAAGGAAAATAACAAAAATAGCATATTTTAAGTTTGTTAGACAGAAATAATCCGGTCAATCATTTCGATGACAAAAATTGCATGCATTATAATTTTGTAGATGAAAAATAGCTCGGTTATTGACATGTCCATATCGTTACTTTTTCTCTCTCTCCATTTTTTTCTCATTTTCTACCTATTCTCTTTGTTTCCTCCATTCTCTTTCTTACTTTTTCTCACTTCCATTAAATTAAGAGTGAACAATTGGTTAAATCGGATAAATTTAGGTTGAACTTCGGCCGAATTAGACTATTTAACATTTTTTTTTCCTTGGCCGAATTATCATATTTGACTAATTAATCGAATTTTTCAATGAATTACGAACTAACCGAATTGGTCGAATTATAACCAAATTATCTGAATTAACTAAATTTTAAAAAATTGGGTTAGTTTTAATATATGCATGAAATTCTGTTTTTTATATAAAATAAACAGTTAAAACGGTTAATTCGGCTGAACAACATTTTGACAGAACATTTTCGAATAGGCTGAATTATGGCCAAGTTACCCAAATTTTTAAAGATTGAATTAATAAAATTCTATTTTTTATATAAAAAATTGATTAATTAGGCCGAATAGAACATTTTCAAATTGACCGAATTTGTGTAAATTATTGGCGGAATTAATTTTTCAAATATTTTGGAACCAATCTGGAGAAATTAACCGATTTGTCCAAACCGGTTGCTGACCTACATTACACAAACATCGATCTCAATCAAGCCGCCGGAGATCGGGAAGTAGACGTGGCACGGTGAAGCTCCGAGGGCGACTCCTATCATTCTGTTTACGAATTACAGGTCCAGAGATTATCAGCTCCAAGTGCGATTTCTCAGCATCATCAGCTTCGTCGTCCTTCTTTCGTCGAATTCCTTTAAACAGTATCCATGAAGACCACTGGTTTCCGATCTATAATGGCGGCTATTGGTCAGTATCGTGGAGGAGATTCGAACGACGCCGATATTGCGAATTGTCACTGTCCCTCATTCTGTCTTTCCTCGTCATTCCATCAATCGCTGTTTACTGCGACAAAGATGATTGCTATGATTTGCTCGGGTTAGCTCCTTTCCTTCCTTCGCTTTATTAATGCTTATCTAATTATTGCTTAATTATCATCTTCTTTCTCCATTTCTAGGGTTTATCAGAACGCTAATACTTCAGAGATTAAAAAAGCCTACTACAAACTCTCTCTGAAACAGTAAGTTTTATGGATTTTGATATTGTTCAATATGACATGAATTCGAGCTTCTTATTATTATTTTTTTTAATGTTGCAGTGATCCTGATAAAAATTCCCGATCCAGAGTTGAGAAAACTTTTTGTGAAAATCGTAAATGCTTATAAGGTAATCCTAATTTTAATCTGACTAGACTAACTCATTGTTCTCTTCTCCAATTTGAAATTTGTTTGCAATTGTTCAAAAGTACGTCTAGCTGTATTGTTCTCTTCCTTGCATTTTATAGTGAAATTGGCTGGAAGATAAAACTTAGTAGTCTTATGTTTGAAGAGTAGGATGGACATATGAATATGCAATTTAGATGAGTTGTTTCTTTGGGTCAGAGGAAGTCATTAAATATTAATTTTGTGTAATAATGTCCATGGAAATGCACTTCTGCATGTGGTTTAAATGTTAAAAATGCATTATCTCCACTAATGAATGCCTACTGTGCTGTAGAATAAATTGTCCTACTTTTGCAGTTGTTGGCTGGAGTAGGGTGGTTCATGCAGACATACTTAGTTCTGTTACTACAACAGTCAATTTTCCAAATTTTTTTTTTTCTGTGATTTGTTTATATTTTGGTTAGTCATTAATGAGTCAAAACTGATAGCAACTTCAACATAGAAATATGCTAGGATGACTACAGGGACCAATATTTTTAATAAGATTCAATTTGTAGACATCTAAGGGACTAGAGGGAGAGAGAGAAGTTCCAAAAGTCTTGGCTTGCATCAATTTAAGTAAGTGGCTTCTTGGATTTTGTATATTTAATTTGTTACTGATGATAATAGGTGGACACCTTTAACCCTCAATTGCAATCTGATAAACATTTCCAATTGTTTTTTTTGGTCCTTGTGAAATGGTTGCTAAATTTAATTATGTATTTTCATTAATGGTTGCTAAATTTAGTTATGTGTTTTCATTAAGGCATTCTGTGGATATGAAAGAAAGGAATACTACGACAACACTCTAACACATTTTAGTTAACTATACTGTCCAGGTATGTCAATCAGATATAGTTTGCATGTGGAGAGTGCCTTTGCATGTATTAGCTCTATGTGATCATTCTCTAATTTTCTTGTTGTTTTATATCTAAATCTTGGATTTTAAATAGTAATTTTTTGCTGAGAATGGTATAATGAATTTCATATAGAAGTTTGACTGCCATGATGATTGCAAATTCAAATGTATTAGCTCTAACATATCCTTCTCTAGGAATTAATGATTAATTTTTCTTAAGAAATTGTAATTTTGATATTTATAAGTGTAATGTGTTGAGGATAGATGAAATGAGGATTATGAAAAAAAAAACAAAGGGATTATAATTTCTTAGTGTGCAGAAATTGAATTCATATTGTGCAGATGTTGATTTCATATTGTGCAGAATTTGTATTTATGTTGTGCAGAAATTGAATGCATATTGTACATATATTGAATTCGTATTGTGTAGAAATCGAATATAATTTGTGCAGAAATTGAATTCATTTTCATATTGTGCAGAATTTGTATTATTGAATTCTTATTTCATATGTTATTTTCCCTCTTTTCTAATTTCTTTTTAGTTTTGGTGGCAAATTTATTTGTTGTAAATATGCTTGTGATGACAAATTGAAGGATGAAAATTGAAAATCATTGCGACTGTTTATATCTTTCAAATGCATGTTTATGCAGCATTTGTTAGAGATGGACTCAGCTAGAGAATTTGTTTGGTGGTATGATCCAAATGGCAAAAACATGAATCTAATTTTAATAGAACTAATACTGCTGTAATTTTAAGCCAGGTATGTACATTTTTAAATTCTTGGAATAATGGGTCCAACGAGCTCCTGGTTTTAAAATAAGAAACAAAACCCTGGATTAGATTGGAATTAGATTACTATTGAACCTGATTTGTTCCTGAATTAGGTTGAAATGTAATGTGTCCAATTTGAGAATTTTTTTTTTTAATTACTTAACCTGTTCTGTATATATTTTTTTCACCTATTTTGTACCTTTTTTTTTTTTCTCATGTTTTGCTTAAAAAAGCTTATCTTGTTAATTCTTTATAGTCTTGAATTATGGATTCTGCTTTGATTATGTAGGAAGAGGGAAATGATAACTCTAAGCTAAAAGTATTAGGTTCCTTTAAAGAAGAAAATTTGAGGGCTTTGTTTCTTCTAGATGCAATAAGAAAGTCTAGTGATCTTGAATTAGAGAAATAAATTTGTATCTTTTTATTTTTTTTTTATTTTGCACCTCTTTTGTACCTGATTTACATGTGTTGTACCTCTTTTGTAAATAAATTTGTATGCCCTTTTTTTTTTTAAAAAATATATTTTGAACCTAGTTTGTATATGTTTTTTTTGTAGGTTGTTTTTAGACTTGCAACCTTAACAAAGAAGGGCTGATTTGGTACATCTAATAATGTGGAATAATATTTTTTATAATTGCAGCTATAATTTGAAGATGAACAATTTTTGTACAAAGGTTCTCAGGTGTCATGTTCTAATTAGTTTTGTCAATTAATCTATTCTTTTCCATTATCTAACAGCACACTAATATGTAAATCAATCACCTCATAGTGATTTGAAACTACATTCCGTCATGATCTCGAATTCAAATCGAGTATATAAGCAGATTTGGGGTTTAATCCCATATAGATTTGGGGCTTAATCTCATATTGCGGGCTCAATAAATCTAAAGAACTTTCTTTTTCCTGATATTATTAAATTTGGATTCTAGTTTATTATAGGTTTAACATCAGTTCAGCCCTAGATTATCATCTGTTTACATTTGATTTTGGCATGCGTTATTCTAGTTTACAACCCGTTTGTTTTCTGTTTATCAATTCGTTATGCCCTTTTTATGTTGTTTTCATGCATGAATAATATTCAAGTTGATTATTAGCTAAATTAGTATCCACTTGCGTTGAGCCAAATTTAGATCTAATTGATTTATCTCCGTTGATAATTGTTTCTTTTGTGTTTTTTTTTTGAATGATGTTTCTTTTGTGTTTATTATGAGTTTATTTGTATTTATTTGCTATTATTTACTCCTATTAATTTAGCATTTTTTTTCTTTAAAATATTCTTTTTCTTCATTATTTTTACACCACATCTGAAAACCTAGTCTCCGAATCCATTTTGTAATGAGAGATTAGTGCCTTTTTACAATTAAATTAATTTTTGCCCATTAGATTAATTAGAGTCATTCTTTAAGTTTGTCTTTAGTTTTCCTTATAGAAAAAAAAATTAGGGTGGCAACTCCTATTTTTCTCGTGTGTTCCGTGAGTCTCTATTTTTCTAATATTTTTCAATTTCAATTTTTGATTCGTATCTACAACAATCCAATTAGCTGGAAAAATAAAAAAAACCCCTAAACTTTCATATTTTTCCGGCAACTCCAAACTGTAAGATCTCACATCAAATATTAATTGAGATTTGATATGATATATAAAGTTAGACCAACTAACTCTTAGTCAAATTGGGTTAACCATTTTAAGCTAGTAGATTTGGACCTAAATAGTTGACGAAAGTAATTAACTGTGATTATTTTGAAAGCTTGTACGGTCTGACCTTGGAAAAAATGGAAAGTTTCGGTCACCCTGATTCTGTGAGTAACGCCTAGTCAGATTGTTGTGGTTCCGGCAATATTAGAAATGCCACTAGTCATTCTAACTGATCGTTGGAGAGAATTGGATGGAGGATGGTGACAAATCCTTTGACGAAAACTTTGGCGGGGGCTCTCTTATTTCGCTTTTCCTTTCGGCCCGAACCCATATTTCATGTTTTTCTTTATGTCCAAGATCCGGATGACTATTTTTATAATTTTTTAATCTAGTTATTTTTTTCAAAATAAAAGTAATTACTAACTATTATACATTAAGAAGAATAGTGTATTATGGTAACAACAATCAAAATGAAAATTTAGAAGTACAACTATAGACTACAGTCTCACCTCTCCAGATTGATTTTTTTTTTTTTTGAACGGTAAAGATAAATTATTATTAATGTGAATCGGTTTTACCGCGATACAAACATAAATATCTTATATCCCTCTCAAGATTGATTTATTACCAAACTACAAGAAAAGCCCAAAAGAGAGAGACATGAAATGAATAGAAGGACTAACAATAATAGTAATTAAAAGCTGGACAAAATGAAAAAATTATGGCCCAACACCATTTCAAAAGTGTACAACCCAAGTCCAATTATTTGACACGTACTTGTTGGTAATTGAAGTAAAAGTTATTACCACCTCCATTCCTTAAAAAAAAATACTTGAGGGTAAATTAGATGCGTAGAATTATGATAATTATATCCTTTCTTTAAAAAAAATAAATACTTGAGGGTAAATTAGATGTGTCAAAATAATAAAGATTTTTGATATTTTAGTAGAATTATAATAATTATATCCTTTGTTAAAAAAAAAAAATAAAGACTTTAGAGAAAATTAGATTTGTCAAAATAATAGATACTTTTGATATTTTGGTAGAATTATAATTATTATACCCTTTGTTATTTAGTAGTTTGAGTTGGAAAAAAATAATCTTTTTAGTGGTTTGTCCGTCTTGCATAGAAAGTGGTAGAGGAAGCAAAAAAGTGTGTTTTATCCCAGAGAATAGGTGGAATATTATTGTAGATAGTTTTAGTGCAAAACATGAATAGATGTGGCCAACTTATTAAGCTAACTGTTATGAATTACGTGTGAAATGTTAGAAAATGATGTAAAATAAATAATAAATGCACACAACTACTACATCAATTATGATAAAAATGGAGCATAATCGTTAATATGCAACCAGAATCGTACATATACAGAGTGCTATTATACTTTTTGCACCCATACTGAACAAATTGACCACATTCAATTCCAAAAATACATGTTTTTACAATGGGGAAAAAAAATTTCATTCTCTCTCCAACCATAACCTCCAAGTTCTCAAAATATTCAAAATTTTAATGCACTCAATCAGTTATGAAGGCGTGTGTCAATTGAGTGCAGAGAGTGGTAGATGGGAGAAATTAGCGCATATTTTACAATATAAGATAGGTGAATACAAATTGTGGTTACTTTTAGACGTAAAATATAAATAAATGTGGCCAATTATTAAAAATATGCAATGCATTACTATATGTTTTGCACCCATATTAAATGAAGGAGCCACAAATATTTGACAACATGATACAAATGTAGAAAATGTGAGAAAAAAAAAATTAGCGGCATAAACCTTAAGATTGTGTGCATTCTTTAATTGTTTGAATGCAAGCATCTCATTTTATTAAAAAAAAAGGTTTTGATTGCAATTTATTTGAAACTTGCACTCATTATTTTTCCACTTCATTATAGAACAACTTTGACATGGGAACAGACAAATTTAGAAGGTCTGGCCAATTTATTATTTTTATTTTTTGTTTCATTGTTTAGCCATCCGTATGGCTTGAAACGTAGTTCAAAAAATTTGCTACCAATTACCTTCTATCTCATCAGGGATAAAATTGAAAGTAAAATATGTTGAAAATTCGGCGATGAATAGTAAAAATATCTATGAAATACTAACTCCGTTTTTATGATATGTTTACATTTCCGTTTTTGGGTGTTTTTTTGATATGTTTACATTTCCATTTATAGTAAGTTTTGTAATTGTTTATTATTATTTTTTTTATTGGTATTAGTGAAAAAATAAGTTTTTTAAAGGGTTAGTAGTTGTTTATTATTATTTCTGTATTAGTATTGGTGAAATAGTGAATATAAAGAAATAAAAAAAACAGAGATAGTAGTAAAAGTTTATTTTTTATCAGATTTTAGATTAGCCATTTAAAAAAAGTTAAAAAAAATACTTTTAGCTGAAAAAAATGTACTACCTTCATTTTTATCAATTGTTTATATTTCTCTTTTTTTTTAATATTTTAATTCTCTACGTTTTCATTTATAATAAGTTTTGTAATTATTTATTATTATTTTTTTATTGATATTAGTGAAAAAGTAAATTTTTCAAAAGATTAGTAATTGTTCATTATTATTCTTATCTTAATATTGATGAAAAATTAACTTTATTGGTATTGATGAAAATATGATGCAAAGAAATAAAAAAAAAAAATAGAGGTAGTAATATTTATATTTTTTTTATAATTTATAATTTTTATATCTTTTAGGTTTTTTTATATATAAAATTAGATTGATTAATTTTTTAAGTAACATATATTAGTGAATTATGTTAATTTCAATAAGATTAAATTTATTATATAATTGAATTTATTTTAAATTAAAATAATTTATATTTATAAAATAAAAATTAAAAATTATGAGAAAATAAAAGGGTCTATATTTTAAATTAGATTGCATTTATTTTTATTTATGAAGTACCAAAGAAATCAATGAAAAATATAGAATCATCAGCATCACCTGAAATTTTATTTGAAGGAAAAATCATAAATTGAATAAAACTATATAGATAAAAATTATACTATACATTTTTTAAAAGCCACACCTTCGTGAATTATTATTTCTTTAAGACCCCTACATACTGTACTACATACACGGGTCAATTCTCAGTCTCCAGTGTTAACCACAGGTAGCGAGTATTGTTTGAATATACACTCGAGTGTGATGTTGTAATTATTTGGTGGTGCATTTTGTAGTATGGTATCACAAAATTGTCTACTCAAATCTTGACCTTTGAAAATAGATCATCATTCATATCTATAACCATGATGGAGGATCAGTATGATATTCCCAATCTTGTGAAGATAAGAAATCTTGGGATCATTCAAGAAATCAACATTTGGGTGTTTGGCAATAGTTGTGTTTTGATGATAATAAATGAAGTAGATGATATGTTAATCAAACCTTATAAATAAACAAACTACTAATAATCTTATCTCGATCTAATAGTATTAATTTTATGTATACATACGTAGGTAATGCTATGAGTGATGTACGTAGAATTAACACTGAGAAATGCTATAATAATAACGAGGAGAAAAAAAAGAGGCACAGAACCCAAAGCAAAATTAGCAAAACAGATAGAGATATTGCAGATACTGAGAATATAAAACAAGAAAGAATGAGAGAGAGAGGAAAAAGAAGACAGCTTTGTTTCAAAAATTTTGAAGTTTGAGCTCTAAAATCGAAAACCCAAACAACAAACCCACATCACTGTTTTTGAGAACGTAATAATGAGTAACTGGTTGGGTTTTTCTTTGAGTCCTCATTTAAGAATCGACGAAGGTTTTAGTAGAGAAGAAGAAGAAGCTGTTTCTGGTTTTTCTTCTCATGATATTTCTGGCATGCCTTTACGATCTGATGGCTCTCTTTGTGTTGTTGATCCTTTTAGACGCACCTCTAATGGCGCTCATCATCAAGGTATTTAATTTATTTATTTATGTTTCTGTATTTTCATGCACACTTCTTTCGTTTTCTTCCTTTTTCAAGATTAGGGTTTTTCTTTTCTTTTCTTTTTATTAAAGATTGGAGATATGAGAACACCATGGATCCAGCAGCAACTAGTGCAAATGAAGAAGGAGGTCCAAAGCTTGAAGATTTCTTGGGTTGTTACTCAAATGATGAAACCAAAATTTATTGCGAAGAAACCCAAAACCAGAATAGAATTAATGTTAATATAGCACCAAGCTTCAATACTACTACCAACAATGGCGATTTAGAAGAAAATCTAACTAACCCATCTTCATCTTCATCTTCTTTAATCCAATCTTATAATTACACTGAAAACCCACAAACCCTAGTTCGTAACAATGGTTTGTATCAAGTACCATTTGAAAATAATGATGGCGGTGGTAGTGTTTGTGTTCCTGCAATCAAATCTTGGCTGAAGCAGCATCCGTATTCAAGTTGTGGCGGTGATAATAATAATAGTAGTAACAAAGCTTCAAGTGATGTCCATAATTGTAATTTCCAACCATTGTCATTGACTATGATGAGTCCAAGTTCTGAAAATGGATTGGTTTCTTCGCCATTACAAGTGATTGATAATAGAAAAAGGTGTTCTGCTTCTGCTACTGTTAGTAATAATAAATCCGTTGTTAGAGAACCTGTTCCTCGTAAATCTATTGACACTTTTGGCCAAAGAACCTCGCAATATAGAGGTGTTACAAGGTAATTTATTTTAATTGCAATTAATTAAGTACTAATTCATATTTTATTATATTGGTGTAATTTATTTAATTACTTTTTTAGACATAGATGGACGGGAAGATTTGAGGCCCATTTGTGGGACAATAGTTGCAGAAAGGAGGGACAAACAAGGAAAGGAAGGCAAGGTACGAATTATAAATTAATTAACAGTTTTCATTTTATACTATTTTGTGGGGAAAATGTAAAAAGAATATACTAACGGTTGCGTTTTCATGCACTTTTGGGGTCCCTCTTCTTTCACTATCGCAACATTGTGTAGTCTATCTTGGTAGGTGAAACTATCAGTATTTATTTTCAATTTCTTTCTCCTTCATTCTTCTTGTTAAAGTTGTTTTTATTTAAATTTATAGGTGGCTACGATAAAGAAGAAAAAGCAGCAAAAGCTTATGATTTAGCTGCTTTGAAATATTGGGGACCAACTACTCATATAAATTTCCCTGTAAGTTTAAGTTCTTCAGACTGATAAGAATATTCAAATAAAAACTATACGTTAAATTTGATTAAATCCTTGTAGTTGAGCACTTATGAGAAAGAACTTGAGGAGATGAAGAACATGACTAGACAAGAATTTGTAGCCAATTTGAGAAGGTAATAAAGAAGAAATTCTTTAATTCATATTAGAGAACTTAATAAAAGTTAAAGAAAAAGATTGATTGCTTTTCTTGGCAGGAAAAGTAGTGGGTTTTCAAGAGGAGCTTCTGTATACAGAGGAGTGACAAGGTGATGGCAGAAAGTGACCCCTGTGATAAAGTTTTCCATTATTATTTACTCTGATTTTTTTTTCCTTGCAGGCTTTTTCTGTTTCATGGGGGAAAAAAATTTATTGTGATTTCCTTTTATTTGCTAATTTGATTTTCTTTTTTGAAATTATTGCAGACACCATCAACATGGAAGATGGCAAGCTAGAATAGGAAGAGTTGCTGGAAACAAGGACTTGTACCTTGGCACATTTAGTAATTAGCCTCACCTTTTTCTTTTTCTTATATAAAGCAATGCAATTCCTACAATTTTTGCAATTGCTGTTTAGGGTACCAATTTTGAAACATAATGAATCCTCCTTTGGAAAATTCAATCTGTAGTTGTCCAGTTTCGAATTTCAATTATTCGATCCTTTTATGCATAAGTTTAGAGTGGATGCTGATATTCTAGTTTAGTAGTTGTGTTCTAATTATGGAGTAGATTAGGGGATTTAATTTTAATCCATCGCAACCTATAGAAATTTAATTTTGGTAGTTTATAGATTGGTTAATTTATGAGTTTAGAGTAAAATGGCAAGTACATTAGTTTGTACAATATTGAGGGTCATAAATAATTATTGTTGAGCTGTTGATGAAAATTGATTAGTGCTATCAAAAATCATATTCATTTGTGTGATCAATCATTCATTGATTACTTCATCTATACATGTATAGGTACACAAGAAGAAGCTGCAGAGGCATATGATATCGCGGCGATCAAGTTTAGGGGTACCAGTGCGGTTACCAATTTTGATATAAGTAGGTACGACGTGAAGAGAATTTGTTCAAGCTCCACCCTGATTGCAAGTGATCTCGCCAAGCGTTCACCGAAGCACTTGGCTCCTCCATCTACGCTTGAAGATGACAATTCTCGTGCTTCGTCGTCTCCTCAACCCTTACTCCCCATGACTAGCGGGGAAGCCTCTGATGAGTTTGCCGATATTGTGTGGAATACAGCAAATGCAAGTGATGATAACTATCAGCAACAGCGGAATGATACCAACATTAACAATGATGTTATGATTGTGGGTTCGAGCGGCAAAAATTTGTCTAGCCCAGTTAGTTTGAAATGTTCAGTGGGGTTTAGCAATGGCGTTGGAGATTTTCGTCAAGATTACGGGTCGATTCAGAGGCCAACGAGGTATGAAGATGATGGTAATAATGGAAGTAACAATAGGATTGGTAATTTAGAGTTGGTTCATCAAGTTCCTATGTTTGCGTTGTGGAATGAGTAGAAAAGGTAGTATAAGTTAATTAATTCTATTAGAGTTTTTAATTAGGTTAATTAAGGAAACTTCAGTTTAATTATTAATTACAAGAAGATATTAGAAGGGGGAAATGTCAGGTAGAGATTGTAAGTTGTAACAAATGCCACAGGAAATTTTAAATTTGAGGACTAACAGTAGCTTCAACGATAGTTTTAATTTATGTTATTTTCAGGTAATATATATATATATATATATATATTAACATAGACTTTCAGGTAACATATGGAGATATAATTTCATAGAAGACTGCATTATTGTCGATGATACTGAAGAAAAAATTTTCAATTAAATTTTCTTCATATTTTATATGGTTGTGGCCAATGTGTTTGCATGCATTTCTGGCACCTCAGTTGCACGACACGTGACAAAACTTCACATCAACATAAAATCACTTATTAATGAAATAGTCATAGAGCTTATGCTTATCAATGCTTTAAGCTTATGTTTTTCATTTTCCAATGCTCATAAGTTAGCTAAATCATAAGTTAGCCAAATCAAATTATGAGTAGCCTGTGCCTTTAACTAATTATTTTATTTATATTTAATTTTTGTTATTTTTTCGGAAATTGCTCAACACTTATAATAAGTTTATTTATCAACCAATTCAAGTATTTTGTACTCTATAAAGAAATTTTAAATAATAAATCTATAATTGTTTATTATAAGATACTAAAGGTTCAAGTTTGATTTTTGCGTTCATGTATAATAACACCAATTTAGTGCGAGTTACTCAGTGGAAAGGTTACCATGCTGTGTAGTCTCTAATGTAATCTGGTACATGTTGCGGACTCTTTTATATACATTAAAAAGTAGCAGAGTTGCTTATCACTCCTTAATATTGGTGTAATTTTTGCGTAGACAATAATTATTTTGAAATATGAAAGGGAAATGTAGAAAAGTCAAAGGATTTGACTCTGTGTTTTTGTGGGGAAAGAAAGAACAGAGAGAATCCAAGCAGGCTGCCCTAGAATTTAAGGGGGTGTCTTAAATTGCGTGCCCATTTTTAGCTTTATGTGCCTTTATCTGTTCTCTTGCAGACATTTTATGGCCTTTTTTGAAGCCTACTTTCATTCTTCGTTATTTTTCCACTAGCCTCTGCTTAAAATTGACCTCTTTTTTTTTCAATTGCTCGTATAAAGCAAAAATACTTTTTTTTTTTGGAAAATTTACAATTTCTTCTACGGATTTTATAAAAAAATTTTATATTTTTTTAAATATTTTTGTCTTATTCAACTATTATAACCTTTTTATTAAAAATTTAACTATTTTTTTTGTTAAAAATTGGATGATTTTACCATTTTAACCATATAATTATTATTTTACTATTTTTTATAAATAAAAAAAATAAAAAAAGAATTCAAATTCAGTCAAGGAATCTACCAAAAATGTTTGCTGAAGATGGAATATTTCGGTCGCCAGCATAGTATTTTTTGGTTGTCGAAATATGCAAACATAGCCGGATTTGACAAACAAGGCACCTCTGAAGCCGTATTTCTACAAAGAATTCAAAATTACACTTATTTTCAATTGATCACGCTAGGGGTGTGCATCGGTCGGGTTCGGTTTAAACCGAACCGAACCCGACCAACCCGAAAACCGAAAATTTTTAATATTAACACCCGAACCGAACCCGAAAACCCGATTAAACCGAACCGAACTCGTCGGTTCGGTTCGGTTC
>CATIWJ010001579.1:0-12900 GCA_949640765.1 Croton laevigatus | reverse complement strand
AAGCTCCCATGGAACGTCCAGGTTCTACACATTTACAGGGAAGCCAATGTCTGTGCTGATAAACTAGCCTCCATAGGACAGGATTCACCCTTAGGAGTGATGTACTTCGACTCTCCTCCTCCCGCACTTATCCCTCTATTGTTTGAGGATAGTATAGGAGTTATTCAAACCAGAATGTGTCTGTAATTACTTTGTTATGAAATAAAGATCATTTATTCAAAAAAAAAAATTTAGGACCTTTGGTTTTTTGTGACATTATCTTACCACCAGGTTAACCTTGATTCAAAAGAAACGTAGATAATACAGTAGAAGGGTTGTTTGTGTAAAAGAGAAAGAATATATCTTTTTGATTGGACTAAAATGCTCAATTTGCTTTCTCTTCGCCAGACAAATTAGAATGTGGGCACCAACATTCAACTACAACACCAATTGAATTCAGATTTTTGAATTGGTAATTGTGCTTTCTCATCATTTTGCATTATGATTATTTTTCTACTTATTTTTTTGATGTTTTAACTACTTTTCCTACATGAATCAATGATTTACCAACAACCCTTTTTGTTAGTGTATATATAATAGTACTACCTTTATTTTTATCTTTATGATTAATAAAAAAAATGTTGCAACAATAAAATCTAAGGTAGTGCAGTCAATTTATTTCATGACTTAATACAATTTAGATAAATTATTTACATAAATTATTACCACTGTTTAGTTTTTTTTAAAAGGAAATGAAAAGGAAAAAATGTGACACTCAAGCAAAAAGATTATTATATTTAAAATTTTGGCTTATTCTTATTTCAATATTAGTAATAAACATATCATCTTCATAATAAAAGTTAGACTGAATGCTCAATTCGATTCCTGAACTTGGCAATCATGTATATATATATATATATAGAGAGAGAGAGAGAGAGAGAGAGAGAGAGAGAGAGAGAGAGAGAGATAAGACCTTAAACTTGGCAAATATCACTAATTTGGTCCTTTTGCCCATCTTTTATTTTAAATTTTTATTTATTAAAAAAACTGCACACTCTTTTTAAATATTAATTATACTTCGTAATGCAAATGTAATGCGAATGGATTGAAGAAAAAGAAGAAACGAAGAAATGTGAACGAAAACTGTTGTTACTACATTTTCAAGTTTGGAGAAGAAGATTCAACTTCTTTTTAAAAAAAATAATTTTTTTTAATATTTAATCTGATTATATAAAGTACACAAGGAGGGAGAAGAAACTGTTCCCCTTTCTTCTAAATTCAATTTTAATTAACCAATAAAAAGAAAATGCAAATATTTTGTTGATTTAATTTTTAATATTTTAAGGAGGGCTCTTTCAAACAAAATATTTTAAGGAGGGCATGTTATACTCTTAATGTTTTAAAAGATGGTATTTCAGCATTTTCAACATTCATTAAAAGGAAAAATAAGTAAAATTGAACGGAAAGACAATATAAAATAGAGGGACTTAAATATTTTTAAAATTAAGAGGATCTAATAGTAATTTTACTAAAATATTGAGAAGCTGAAAGAAAATTTCCGAAAGGAAATAAATGGTGTAAATTATTTTTTCCTTATTCACTTATTTGACAAAGTTATGATTATTGTGCGAATAATAGCAATTAAAATGTGGGATTTTGATAATCTTGTATTCCAATCCCCACCATATGCATCGTTTTCTCCAATTGTCATTTGTTTTTTGGCATGATAAAACAATAGTAGTGCTATGTATGCACTACATTTTACATCACTCGTATGTAATGCAATATTTCCATACAATTATGCCATCATTCTTTGGTTTATTCTTTTGCGATAAGCTATTTGGTAATGATCCCACTTAGCTTAACAACGACAAAAGAATATATATATATTCAAGATTCTAACACTACTTAAGCTTCGGATTTGAAATATACTATTCAAGACTCAGACTCAACTCGCATCAACTACATATTAACGGTGAATGGGTCTTTCAACGAGAATAACTGCATATGATAGGTTTGAACTTGAGATATTCTTAAATAATTAAGTAAATCTAATACGCTTACCACTTGGACCAACTTTTTTAGTCTACCAAATCTAATTTTTATTTTAAAATTAGTTTTATACCCGTGTGATGCGCAGTTATCTAATTTATAATTTACTTGTCTCTTTTTTTTTATTAATTAGATAATTTTTTAATTTACTCTTTAATAGATCAGTTAATTATTTTTTAAGTTTTATATGATTTTTATTTTTCTATTTTCTAAAAAAATTAGAGCTAATAAATTTAACTAAAAATAACTAATTAATTTCATATGGAATAAAATGAATATTTTTAAATTTTTTAGGGTGTACTGAGATTAGTAACATTTTTTACCACTTAAAATTATTGATTTAATTTTGTGGGATAGACGTGTCGTTGTGTTAATGAAAGAATCTCAACTTTATTAGTTAAAAAAAAACAGAGAATTATTCCTAATCTTACAATTACAATTATAATATAATATAATAATATTAAAAAAAAACTCTTCAAAAAAAAATATTTAAAAAAGAACCAAAATAATGGAACGGGAAGAGTTGCCTGAGTCGAGAGAAACAGGGAAGAGGGATTTCCGACATAACAACGCATCCGTACCACCGTCGCGCCATCGGCTAAGACCACAGCCGAGTTCCGATCAACGGGTGGAGGGAGGAGATCGTGAATCGAAGCCTCAGAACTGAAGCCCATCGCGACTAGATCTCGATTCCGGCCGTTCTAGTCTTCGATTGGCAACGATGAGGGGACTGACTGATTCCCCTTGACAATCTCTATCCTTCGGCGCAAGAACCCAGCTTTGTTGCCACCGATTTGGTGACTGGAAAACTGAGGAGTCTGAAATGTATTTGAAACTATCTTTTTTTTTTTTTTTTAATTGATTTTGGTTTTTTTGCTCGCGGGAATCTTTGGGTTGATGGTTCTGGTAATGGCGCGGGTAGTGTTAATGGTGGAGCGAGCTGGGTTTCTGATTGGTACGGCAGAGTTCTTGATTGTTATTTGGTTTTTGAATGCTATTTAAGTTATTATTTTGCAGGTAATTGGTTACCGTCTCCAGTTTTGATGCTTCCAAATCATTTAGCTACACACTACCCTTGAGAAATCCAGCGGCGGAGCTTGTAGACAATGGCGGAGATGTGGCTAAGGAATATTCTTACATAATACAAATATTACTTCTTTTTTTTAAATATACAGAAGAGCAGTATAAGAAAACGGGTGGCCTTTTGCTGCATCTCTCAATTGGATTCTTTTATTTGTGATTTGAGTTGAGGGAGGATAAGGGAATAGGAAATTAGGAATCATGATTCGGATAGCTTATTGCTGCTGCTGGGAAGATGCCTGGTACGCGGCGATGGAGGTGGTGAAAAAGGGGCTCTGTGTGAAGTGAAGAACAATAGCACTACCGCACAGGCTTTGCTTCTTCTACACATCGTTTGGTTAATTGTTCTTGGATTTACAGAAGTTTTGGAGTTTCTGACTGTGTTCGGCGTATACATGAATTTCTTCTCTTTTTCGAAATTTTGAATGTTTGCATTATTAATCGGCTGAATGCAAGTTGTAGTTTTAATTTAACATTTTTTCGAAATAAAAAAAGTACGGAATTTGAAATATAAGTGCTCGATCAAATTATTACTTTTTACCCGACAGACATATACGATTTATCAATACCAATTATATTTAAACTCATTGGAGGGGAACAACTCGAACGTTGAAGGCAAATAAATTATCAAGCAATTAAGTAGCGGAGGTTCAAGAGTCAAGTAAAAGTTCAATTGCACTTGTTACTTTTGAAGAAAGGGAGATTAATTCCATCGTCCATTGGAAGGTAAACCCGTTGAAAAATTTTTTTTCTTAGAGTTCTAAAATGACTGAAGCTTGTTTAGATTTGTTCTTTATCAATTTAAATTTTTATTATTTATTCTCATTTTTTCTTATAATTTTCTTCTCATTCTACCCTAATTCAATATAAAAAATAGACCTCATATGTATTAAAAATAAATTACACCTACTATAAGATAAATAGTATAATTATCTTTATTCAAAAAAAAAAATACTAAAAGTCTCAATTATTATCCCAATTCAACAAAAAATACTAAAAGTTTCAATTATTTAAGAATATAATTTTGCTTTAAAGTCTTATTATTTTAATAAGAGAAGTAATATATATGGACCATAAAATACAAAAAAATCCAGACATCTTTTAGGATTAAGCCTCCATATCCGCTGTAGCTCACATATTTGATATCTGCGATAATATATGAAAGGAAGTCCCTTGTCAAAACTCAATCGGGTTGTCATTCATGTTGCAACACCACTTTTGGTCATTGGAAACCTTCCCCGCCTATCTAACTGGTGAATAAAATAGGGGTGCCTAATAAACAACTTTCACCTCCTCCATCAAGAATAAAGCTTCATGAATGTAATTTGAGTGCCTTAATAATCTGCAAATGAAGTACAATGTGAGAAGCTACTCTCATACATAAAATCCATACTTTTGTTTTCGCGAGCGATGTTGAGAGCGTTTGTTTCTTTGATGTAGAAAAGCTGACGCTGTTTAGAGATGGGTGAGAAGAAGTCAAATGCATACTTTTGCTTCCTTCAACGATTTTTACGTGCAGATTATGGAAAGTTGCAACAAGAAAATGTTCCACTTTGTGACTGTAATTTCTTGGGCAGTAAGGGAGGTAAAGAACAGTGGCATGGCATGGGCAATACTTGACAGCTTTCCAAATTTCAAGCAATGCCCAAAATATAATTGTCCGAATAACCTTCACGGTATCAGACCAACATTTAAGAGCTGCCCAACTCACTCGCACCAACTCAACACAACCAGTTGATGGTTGCAAAGTCTTCAGTTGACCGCCTACAGCATGAACTAGCAAATGGACCCTTCTCCTAGAAAGCTTTTTGTGATGTCACGGTCTTTGATTAGCTCTACTTTGGTGGTTTCGGTTTTGTTGTCGAAAATGTCGAAAGAAACTTTAATGGAGCTCTATCTAGTTACACATATGGTTTTTATTAATCCATTACTTATTGAAGCTAGCTATTGTTCTTCCCAAAAGCTTACGGTGGCTACAAACTAGATTCTTGACACCCGCTTGCATTTTTACAAATTCTCAATTTCTTATCTTAGTTCTTTACTCCAAGATTGAGTGACTTTTCGAAATTTGTCATTGTGATTCATGATTTAAAAACTTTATTATCTTCTAAATCTAACTTCTCGGTTCGACGGATTAGGCGATTAACAAATAAAGGAGTTCATATATTTATAAAGCTTCCTTTTCATATACTCGTCACAGAGAGTGAGATTTTATATTGTCTATGTTTATCTTATAGTTTAGGCACAATAATCGATTTAAATTCACCATTTGGTAAATATATATCCCTGAAGGTTTTTAATAAATTGAAAAAATATATATATAACGTAATGGGATCATTTTGTATAGTACAGGAAATTAGTCTCACAATGCATGTGGGATAATAAATTGAAAATAAAGTCACCATTTAAACTCTCGTGACCCCCCATACTCATACCTAATTTAATACAATGCTTTCTCAATCTTTGATACCCTTTTTGCTACCCTTGTTTCAATTCAGATGTAGCCTTTCAACTGCCTGTTCATCAATTCTCTCCTTCATGTTTCATTTTCATTTTTTTTCTGACATGGTTTGTTAGTCATTATTCATGTAATTATATTTTCTCAAAATAAAAGTAGACATGCTATCGTGCAGCATCAGTATTTTGCAGCGTCTTTATTTAATAATTGTATACATATATTGATTGCACTACCTAATGGCTCATTATTTTATGGAGTGAATTCTTAATTTGACTTTAACTTTTCGATGAAAATTAATACTTATTTCCTAGCAAGCCTAGTAATTGTACCTTCACCCTCGTTTGCCAGATCCAAGTTTGATTTTCCCCTCTGTCAAAAATTTTTTAAAAAAAAAAAAGAGAGAAAGAATTAAATAGAGGTTGGTCTAGTGGTAAAAATTCCAGTTATAAAATGTGTTTGTTTTTTTAGAGAAATATGTGATAAGGTTGGTCCTATTACATCTCACGATTTTTTTATTTACAGTTCATCATATTATTTCAAATATATCAATTTTTTAGAAATCTTATTATTTTTAATAACATTTTTCCTTTTAAAAGAGTTATTTCATTTTGTTAATCATCGATATTAGTTGTAAAGATGTGTATTATTTTCTATTGGGAAAGATATTATTTTAAGAATAGATATAAGATTGATTTTCACGGTTAATTTTAATTTTGAAGCTCATTACACGAGACTCGTTAAAAAACTGCAATATTGATAAAAGATTAAATAGTCGAATCTATGGAGTGAAATAAGTTGCAAGTTCAAATTTAATACAATATCACATTTCAATTTGTGTATATGGAATTTTCATTTATATGAAGAGATGTCAAATTTTATAATTTTTTTAATAAATATAAATTGTTTTCTATTTCTAAAAAAAACTTTTATTTATTTACCTTAGAAAAATTGGGCCAGAAAAAACGACAGCGTAGATACCATGTAACAGACATTGGACAAACAAACTGTGTAACTCAAAACAACAAAAGCCAAAACATCTGCTTGGAGTTTCCTCGTCATTAATTAACATTTGTTTCCCAAAAACAACAAATATGGCATAAGCAAAAATAAAAAATGAAAAATCCAATAAATTATAAAACGATAATGACATTTTGACACTTTATCATTAATTATAAAGATAGTATTAAAAGCAAATGTTTTAGATTTATTTTTTTTTTTGGACTTTGGTTACCCCCAAGGTTTGAACCTAGGACCTTTTAGTCTTTGATGACTTACCTCACCACCAGGCCAACCCCTTAGATTGCAAATGTTTTAGATTAAAGTATCTTTGACCAATTACATACATTTACGATCTCCCAAAAATGACATGTATATTGCTTTAAAAAAAAAAAAAATTAATGTATGCCTTTCAATAATCTTAATTTTAACCATTAGTAGTAGTATAAAACAAAAGATTAGTTGGTGATATCGATTTAATGTCCCTAATTAAATAGTAGTATCTTTCAACAAATTGTTGATTTGATTATTGAGTTAATAAATCAGTGATATCTTAAGATGATTTTCCTCTAATCATTTTGGGCCAAGCATCTTCGATTAGCATTTTTATTAATTATACTATTGTTTCCTTTTTTTTTTTTTTAATTAGACGATGAGATTTTATTTTTTAATACTTACATTAATTGATGATGTGATGAGATGTGATCTTCACCGGAAAAATCTCCAAAGATCAAAAGAAATCAAATTTACTTTTTTACGTTTTTACTATTTTATTTTATAATTTTTAATTGAAAATTTAATTTTATTGATGTTAAGCTAATCATTAGATTTTTCTTCAAAGCAAAGAAGTTTTACATCATGTTTGGTTATGTTTGATTTGCAGGTAGGGATGTGTAAGTAAAGGAGATGAGGAGTGATTAATCTCATACTCCTGTTTGGAATAGAATTAAGAAGGGTCCCTTACCATTCTGAAGTCGGTATTTTTACACCCCAATTTGAGATCTAAGTAAGAGTAACGAGAGATAAGCTCTATTTTATAATTACTGCCTCTTTACTTACCTTTTTTTTTCCAAACATAAATAATATAACTTACCTCTCTTTACTTTTCCTTTAATTAACATTTTTCCAAATATCACTAAATTTCTAATGTATCTCTTCTTACTTTTCTCCCTACTTATTCTCTTTTACCATTTCATCAAATACCTCTCTTCATCCATCCAAATTAAATTATAATTTAGAGCTAAATCATAAAAAAAATTAATAGAACAGTAAGAATTTGAATTGAAAAACAGTCAAAAAAAAAATTAGAATTTCGAATGAGGTTTAAAAGGAAAAAAAAAACCAAATTTGATTCTAGTTTGCATTTTTTATTAGAATTTGATCTAACTCACTTAAAAATCCGAGTTAACAGATAAGGACCATGTGAGATTCTAATACACCGCTTACGCCCAAATTACTCAAGTGTGTGCCTTTTACGGCCCAATTACTGGATGGAGGCCAGATGCCCATTATGGAGATCCTAACATAACGGGAGAGCAAAGTCGGCTCTAGTACCATATTAAAATTGGACTTAATTCACTTGAAAACTCGAGTTAATAAACCAGGATTGCCTATCCTTATATTGAACTGGAGCTGACGTGAGATTCTAATATGTTTATGAAGGTGAAAATTAGCTCCCAATTATTGACCATCTCCCTACAAAGACTTGCAACTAATAAACTATTGCTTTAGACATCCTTCTCAATTATAAAATCAACTACCAATGTGAAAACAAAGATTAGCTGTTGCCTTTGGTTTAATCCCCCTAATTGAGTCCTAGACTTTCAATTAATTGTAGTTTGTTATTATTAAAATTAAAATTAAGATCAAATCTTGAAATTAATTAATTAACCTTGGCCAATTGGATACCATTTCCCTACAAAGACTTGCAACTAATAAACTATTGCTTTCGATATCCTTTTCAATTATAAATTCAACTACCAATGTAAAAACAAAGATTAGCTGTTGCCTTTGATTTAATCTCTCCTAATCTTTGAATTAATTGTAGTTTATCGTTAATTAACAATTCAACGATAATACTATTAAAAACATCGTCTAATCATTTTAAGCCATGCAATCTTCCATTAGTAATTTTCAACGTCTCCATTTAAAGGAAATATGATATTCCTTTTTTTAATTTGTGCATTTGGTTTGAATTGTTCCTAGGATTTACATTTTATGTTGTTGTTATGATTATTTCTTTCTATGGGAATGCCCAATTTAGAGTCAAATTGGTTTCACTTTTAGAAGAATAATAGTAATAAAATATTTATAAGCTATTAAAAAAAAATAGTAAAAAGAAGCTATTAAAGGTATACAATTTATGTCATTATTCTTAAAATATATTTTATGTGTTTCATATCATGCATTCTATTATTTTAATCAAATGTAAAAATCTGAAATTATGAATTATATTATTCATACAATTTACATTGAAAGATGTATAAATTCTATTAATTTATATGTCATCAATTCAAACGACGATGACTGCTATATTATTTATACTTTTCATATATGCTACTGATGCATGCATAAAATATATAGAGATAATTAAAGTGATTATTATGTGAGGCATACTAGAAACAATAGTAACATAATATCTATGAATTTCCTATTAATATAAGCATGTACCATCTGAATAAATTATAAAAAAGATTTTTATCTCTGGAGTCAAGTACTAACCAAATGGTAAGACATTTTATATTGTACCGTGAGTTACCTGGTTCGACGTCCACCTTTTGTGTACCTATATATATAAAAAAGATTTTCATCTCTTTCAAAGATTTTATTAGAATTTGATTATTGAAAACAAAACAATTAAGATATATCCAAACAATTTTTTAGAGAAAAAATATATCCAAGATATATATATATATATATATAAGAAAAGGAAAAAAAATAAAATGGGTTGAGTTGAGCCAAACGGTCGCTTTGGAAGGGGTGGCCTGAGCTGGCAGAACAGCGAGACCCACATCATGTTTCTGTTTATATTTTTTTTTTCTCCTAAACTGTCTGTCTGTTGGTGGGGTCTTGCCACGACGTCGCTTTCTCAACAGTCAGACGTGCTACGCTGTCTGCCAACTCAACAGTACAACAAAGACATCGCCCTCACCCATGCGTGTCCACGTGGAGACTTCTGAATGTGCCACGTATTCCTTCTGAGTTGGATAGGAACCATACACGGTTCTTTGCCACGTGTCACCTTCATCCAATAAGTATTTTTTGCCAAAAATGCAATTAGAATCAATTACCAATTTTTTTCTTTCTTGTGCGAAATTTGCGGGCAAACAATGATGGAAAATCATTGACTAAAATATTATTATAATCTTATTTAAGCTTCTAATAATTTTGTTTAAAAAAAGGCTTCTAATAATTTGTGTACACAACTGCCTATAAGTTTACTAATATTGAATTCTTTCTTAAAAAAAAAAAGGGTTTATTAAATTCATAGAGTAAATTAAATGGTCAAAGATAAGGAATTAAACAGCTAAAACAAGCTTATTTACATAGTGAGGCATTTAGTTAGTTTTTTGAAAGATCGGCATTTAGTTAGTTGAGCTACTAATCTAACCTTTATCATTGGTAAAAAAAAAAAAATCTGACCATTACAAACTTATTATCCATGTAATAATCGAAATTCAAAAATAAAAAAAAAAAATATTTAAGAGAAACTAATGTTTCATTAATTATGAAAGTCCAACAAGAATGGGAATTTCATGCCAAACCTAGCTAATGTATGAGCGCTATTGTTGCTTGCTCTCTAACCCTCTTTATCGATACAAATGTTTAAAATATGTAATCCTGATTCAGAATTACCAAAAGTAGAATTAGTTAAAGCTTGGATAACAAGTAAAAAATAAAAGGTAAAATAAAATTTAAACTTTACTAAATATTGAGTACTTTGACCACAAATAGTTATTTGGTGATGTACTTAAATTTCATACATCTTATTTATTTAAGTTTTCTTATATGTTATGTTCTTTTGTTATATTCAAAATTTCATGTTTAGTTCATTGCTGAATCTAGAAGATGACAAAGTTTAGAAATTCATATGCATTTAACCATTTTTAAGGATATAAGGAATAAAGTGTCTAAAGGTAATAAAACAATCCATTTCAACCTCTTTTACCTCATTCTAAAAAACAGTCCAACTTCTTCAACTCGAACAATTTTACTCTAAGCACCACTATATGGTATTTAACTAGAAAGTTGCCACCACCAATTAGGGTTGAGCATGGGTTCCGATCCGTTGGAGATATCCGCTAATCCGACCCGTGTAGGGATGATTTTTCCCGACCCGCTGGGTAATGGGGCGGGGACAGATCTAAAAAATAAAACCCGCTGCCCCGAACCCGCCATGTTCAATGGCATTTACGTAATTTTAGTCATGCGTTAAACTTAGATATATATATTTATGTGATTTTTGCTCTTGACATTGCTTTTGCTTTCAACTTATAAATTATTTTGTTGTTGCAATTTAACCAATATCTATCTAGATTATTTTTTTTTATTATTGTGGAAATTTCATTTCCAATCATTATTTACTGTTGTCTTCCTTTTTACTCTCTTTATATTTGCAACCACCAGGCAAGTCATTGTTTTTTTTTTTTCACTTGTTTTTTCTATTATTTTATTATTTTCTAAGACATTAATATTTGTTGAAATTTTTTATTTTCTTATAACCTTTGTCAACATGTGGTTGACATTTTCTTTAAATTTATGCTCTGATAATTTGTTTAAATATGTTTGCTCTGTCTGCTGTTATTTAAATATTGCCTTGTTTATGAGTTGGATCTCTCATCTTTTGTGTTTTACTTTTATTGTTTGATGAAATCAATTTTTTAATTGTTACTATTTTTTTTAATTAAAATTGACTTATTATGATTGACTTGATATGTATTATAGGTTTAGTTTATTTTTTAAATAAAAAATCCGTGGATAAACCCGCGGATTACCCGATCCGCCCCGTGGCCCGAAAAACCCAACCCACAATGACGCGGGGCGGGGATGGATTTTAGGGAACCTGCCCCAAACCCGTCATGTGCTCAACCCTACCACCAATTGACATTAGACATTGGGAGTTGTGTTCAGCCAATCCAAATCCAAAAGGGCGGTGGAGGGATAGTGTAATTTCAAAAGAACGATTTCGCTCTTCTTTAATCTATACAATTTCACCCTTCTCAATTTTAAGAAATTGAAATCTATGGCCATCATAGTTATCAGGTTCCATGGTGGTGGAGGCTTTGTGCAATTTCAAAAAATTCTACTCATTTGACAATCGAAATACATGGGTGGTGTGGTGAAGTTGAACAAATATATTATTTCAAAGGTAAGTAGACTTTCATGAAGGATGATGGAGGTTGTTATTAGTGAAGTGGAACATAATTGTAATGGTTGTTTGAAAGATGAGGTGTTTGATTTGAAACAAGTATATGTGACTTTGATTGATTTTAGGAAAGGAGACCGATTAATTTTTATAAAGGGATCAATGAAAATTAAGAAATTTGATTAGAGGGCTATTGGCAAAATGAGAAGTGAAATCACTAATTCCACTACACATTAGAGAGGTGTAAAGAGAAAAGATGAGACATAGATTCGTCTTCCATATAAAAAAAAAAAAAAGAATAAGGGAAAAAAAAAGTTATGGTAGCAAAAAATTTTAAAATCCAAAGTGACTGTGAGAATGAATGGATGGGAAGGATGTGGAGGGGGTTGAGCATTGGTAATGGTGGAGACATAGTACGTAGCAGTGGTAAGAGTGGGTAGAGGATGGAGATGAAATTTGAAATTTTTATACTGTATTTTGTATAATTATAAAATAGTATTTCAACTTCATGAAATAATTAAACTGACTATGAACAATTGAAATATATCCAAGAAATTTCAAATAAGATGCAAGTGAGTCTAAATTTTAAATCGGGAGTGAAATTGATAAATTAATATAAAGTTAGGGTGAAATTGTAAGAAAATATCTTTTAGGATGAAAACAGAAAAAGTCGCAAAGTTCAAGGTGAAAATTATGTTTAGACCATAACAAAACTGAAACAATTATTATAACAATATATTGATAAAATTTAAAAGTAAACATTGTAACACCCCTTACCCGACCATTTGCAGCCGAACTAAGAAGTGTCACATTACATAATTCATAATCTGTCTACTTAAATTACAATAATAAGGGTATTTTTTTTTCTATCTATACTAGCTTTGCATGTGCTGACTTCATCTTCACAGTATATGCCAGTCTAAATTCTTCGGGCCCATTTGCTATTTATCAGTTCCTGTTTCTTTCACAT
>CATIWJ010001540.1:0-16220 GCA_949640765.1 Croton laevigatus | reverse complement strand
AAAATTAACTAAGTTGTGATTTGTTAGAAAACAACAAAGGAATCTAGCTATGGGAAACGCGTAGGACAACGAGGGACGAAGGCGACACGATATCAGGTTTGGTACTTTGCTTTTATTTAACGCATTTATATGTTTATATGCAATGATGGGAATATGTGATGCTTTGTATGCAATGATGTGCTATTGTTTGATACACGTGCTATCTAGAAATAATTAATATGTTATTTTGAACCGAGTAAAAGTAAAGTACCCACTAAGCGTAATGTTTAGCAAGTTTAGTGTCTGTTAAACTTGTAGGTCACGGAAAGACGCAAAGATAACCAGAATAGTCAAATAAAGTCAGGCTCACCAGAAACACTTAGTATGGCATATGCTACGCAACAAAAGCCAGAAGTCAGAATAGACAGCAACATAAAGAAACAAAAAAAAAAAATTTCTCAGGTAATGTTCTGTATACCAATAAACATCAGTATGTAGCACTTCTTTGAGGTCTACTACAAGGCCTAGAAGGGGTGTTACATAAACTCTTAGACTTGTAACACCCTAATCCAACTTACGAATAAGACAGACTGAAGTGCCACATGATCGCTTAACTCTGTTACCACTTTTTTTTACATATTCTATATCCTAATATTACATCAGAAACTCAATTAAACTTACACATTTTAACTACTTAATAATTACACCCATAAAATTTAAAATCCAATTTATTTAGTACATGCCAACCTATCTAATACTTAACCTTACCACGAAGAACTGTACTGGAGAGTGACAGTAAATGCTGAATTACAAAAATAACTCGTTGAGCAACTTCATGCCCAGCGAGTGTATATATATATATATATATATATATATATATATATATATATATATATATCTCTCTCTCTCTCTCTCTCTCTCTCTCTCTCTCTGTGTAAACAGTTGACGAATTCATTTCGTATAAATATTCATATTAATACATATTTAACTGCGGTAAAATAAATAAAATTCATAAACATAAACTTCCGTAATCAATTTTCCTTTACATTTGAAAATCAAAATGCTTTTTCTTTAGAATCAATAACACCTATTATTCAAAAATCAATATTATTTTCTATTCGAAAAATAATAACTCTTTTCATTTGAAAATCATTATCATTTTTCTTTTGCAGATCACTTCCACTTTACATTCGCTTACTGGTTCAACAGGACTACCAAGATAAGACTAAGAGTAATATTCGGTCATTATTAACTTAGCCGTAGCTACCTGAATTTTTAATAACTGGGTCATAGATCGTAACTTATAGCTACCCCATTATTTCACATGTGGGTCATAGAACGTAACATATAGCTACCCCAATTTTCTCAATTCAATTCACAATTCACAATTCACATTTTATATCAATAAACACTGCGCAGTTAAAACATATGTCGCGACATATCCTTATCACTAGGGTTCCATAGACCAAGTAGAGCGTAAACAATTTCATCTCTTAATAACAATTTCTCAATATTCAATCTCATTTCATTCAAATATTCATAACTCCCATATTCATATTCAGCAATAAAATTCATTTAAATGAAAATTTACTTTTAACACGCCGGTAACATCGCGTCTACCATTACCGCATCAGTACTAAAAATTCATCAAAATCATAATTTAACTCGACCACACGTTCGAATTCTCAACATAATCAATTATTTAAATTCAGCCAAAAATAACAATAATTTTATATCAAATATTAAAAATGAAATTCAGTTCAAATACTAAAAAGTACCGAACCTGGTTTATCCACTAATAGTTATCCCTCCAAAACTCCTCCGATTTCCTCTGGTTCCTTAATTTTCCCTTACTGTCTAGTCCCAAATATACTTAAATTAATTAATCTAACATGCATTTAGGTCCCAAAATAACCAATTTCTCAAAATTAAATCTAATTATCCCCAAAACAATTCTGTTGGACCCATTTGAAAGACTAATTAAAGTTCAAGGGTTGAAATAAAACACGTAGGAACTTACTTGCACAGCCATGAGAAGAACAAGCACCACACTCTTTACTGTGGAAAATTCGAGGGCAAAAAACGAAGATGGACAAAACGTTGTCGTTTCACGGGAAACGCAGGCTACCATTGCGTTTAAGCTTTCTTCTTCACCCGACGCGTCCTGAATCGAGTTCCTCAAACTCGTTTACCTGCTAAGCCTAATAGTGATTTCAGGCACCTCAGGCGGTGATCAGGGCACCAAACTTCCTCTCTCGACGTTGCAGGTCCAAATCTGGCGTCAAAATGAACGGACAGCGAACAGAGCTTTCTAAAACTTCTTTTGAAGCTTTCGGGTTGCCTGTTTATTCGATGGGTAATCCGACCAAATCTTGACCTTCTAGAAGTGGGTCGTCTAATTTCTTGCATTCAATATGATTAATAGCTTCTTAGGGTTCGATTTACGGTGCTATTTTATGGATTTAATAGAGGATCAGAAAATAGAAATTTCAAATTCCTTCCTTCGGTTTCCTCACATTTTCGACAATCTTAAACCTCCACCCTTTTATTTCTAATCCTCAAACTCTACCCTTAATTCTTTCATATAGCCCTCTTATGTCCACTCAACACAAAAATTTCAAATTATTAAGCTGAGAATTTTCAAAATGGAGAGAGGATTTGCTTGAAGTTTTTGGTTGGCAGAAGGTGAAATGGACAACTATATTTTGTTCACGCTTCTGAATTCTCAACTTTTCTTTAGCCACCTAATTTCGTGCAAAGTACCTATAACACCCCTTATAAGCTTACCGAAGTAGACCTATAAGAGGGCTATACGTGTAACTCCCCTTCTAGACTCACGAATGAGTCTAGAAGAAGCGTTACTACTTTCTTGGTTTTCGAGTCGGCAAACCTAAAAATACATTCATTCTTTAAAGTAATATATATATATATATATATATATATATATATATATATATATATATATATATATATATATAATTAGTCTCCACTATTACTTAGGTTTTATATACATACAAATATTCCATAGTCCAAAAGAATATAAGTTTACATGACCAATATTATTCTAGTAATTCATGTACATGCCCAAGCCTAACTATTATAAAATAACAAAAGCTATACCAAAAGAGTGTGTAGACTGCTGTGCTGATTGACCGGCTACGACAGACGTCTGGCTCTGCTACTACTTCAACCTACGAGTTTAGATAAGTAAACTCGCTGAGCAAACTATTGCTCAGTAGATGCTTTAACCGAAGTTATAATAAAACATTTAAAATCACTTAAATAAAACACAATAATTATTTGTGATGAAATTGAGTAAACACATTTAGTACAGTCAATTATCCAATCAAATCATAGTTTTATCTCTAGTGGCACTCAAAAGAACTCGACGATAAGAATTGGAGCCCTTATGTGTATCCCGTATAGCTATTTGTAGACTAATACGCCGATACCATAAGTTGTATTCTCATTCTTATCCATATCCAACACGTATTCCGTATAGCCATTTGTAGACTATATCGCCAATACGGTTTGCATATCATATCATGTATTATTTCCATTTCATATCTGCGGTTTTAACCCTACGATGCATCGTATTCTTATCACTAGCGTTCTAAAGCGAGCCACATGAGCTTAAAGTAATTCACATCATTTTATACATCCAAATAAGATCAATATCAAGTGCCATATTCCTTTATTCTTTTCATATTTCTTGCTCAAACGTTTCACGTGCATTACTATTCTTAATCATGCCTTTATTCAAGAAGATACATCATTTGCAATATGATCAAAACTCATTTTGATTGAAATAACGGTTATTTTGAAATCTGCCGTTGATGTCACGCGCGAGACACCTTGGTCGCGAGCGTGACAAAACCCCAGCTAGGACGTCGCGCTCGAGACAATGGAGTCGCGGGTGTTTTGACCTCCACTGGAACTTTATCACTCAAATCATGTTTTGTTCGTGGGCGCGCTCAGAGAGTCACGGGCGAGACATCAACAAGGTTGTCGACCGCACAGGCACGACCAATGGATCGCGAACGCTACACTGTTGACGAAGGCAGTCGCGTGCATGACGATTAGGTCGCGGGCGCGACTAACTGGTAAAAATAGACTGCAATTTAGAAAATCATCTTTCTCAACGTTAATAACACATAAACCAAATATTCAACTTGGAAAACCATTCTAAAGCACCTTTTACATTTCATAAGACTTAAATCAAAGGTTAATCACAAGGAATTATAAGTTTAGCATTTTAAATCTCAAATATCATTTCACAACCTCAAACATTCAAAATCATATAGAAATTCAAAAATAACTTTAAGAAATGCTAGGTTAAAGCATCAAACCTTGATTGATGAGCTTCCACTAAGCTCAAGCAACTTCTTTTCCTTTCTCTTTGGCATTGGCTTTCAAATCTATACATTAAAATACACATTCTTAATTTTTATTAAAAGAATAGCCCAAACCCTAATCTTTCCCTCTTCTAGATTTATCATCTCTAGCAAAATCTACCCATATTTTAGTCACTTCTAACATAAATAACAAAAGATATAGTCTAATCCAACACAAACCCTAACATACACTTATTTAACTTAAACACAATACTAACCCTTACCTTTTTTTATAGGTTCTTGAAGAAATGATGGAATCTCTTACTTGTCTTGGAGGGAGAGAGTGGACGGCTTAGGAAAGGAAAGGAAATGAGAGGATGGTGAGATTTGTAGTAATATGAAGATGAGATGGTGAAGAGAGAGATAGGAAAGGGGGACGGCAAGAAGGAGAGAAAGAGAGGAAGAAATGTTATGGTGTGTGTGTGTGGAGAATTCTAGACTCTTGGGGTAGATATTTTGAGGTTTTGGGTTTCAATTAGATGGGCTTGGCCTAAATCACAATCAAATCCATTCTCTTCTAAGATTTAAATTCTTCCTAAAGCCTATTAACCAACATAGCCCAAACACACCTATGTATATACATATACTAAATCAACTCTCATTAAACCTGTAACTAAATAACAACCAAGAATTACCTTAAATCTAGTCGAGGCTAACACAAATTCCAAGGTTGACCTCGACACCTCTGTGCCTCGGGATCCGAACTCCTATAAAAATACTGTTAGCTATGACAAACTCAGGAAATACTAACTAATGGGGAAAAGGGATATTACAGTACCACCCATTGCATGCATATTGCTACCTACACATACCATCTGCCACTTATCATTTTACTTCTAAAAATTCTACATAAGTCCATATAAATTCCCTTCTTGCAACTTAGTTCCAATGGAAAATTTACATTTCAATTCAAATTTTCTTAAAAATTATAATTTAGTCCTTGAACTTCTTAAAATTTCAATTAGGTCATTATGGCTCCATCAATTCACTGTCATTTGAATGCTTGAATGTGACAAGACTTGTAGAAGAATTAAAGTTCAAGAATAGCACTAACTTCTTGCTAGCGTAACAATGAGAAAATCAACTCCAGTGCACTTTGCAAAGGCATTGCGCACACGACTAGGACATCGTGCTCGCGAAGTCTTTTATCTAAGATTTAAGCAAGCCCTACTTCTCTCGCGACCATATGTCACACTCTCGCTTCAATCCTCAAAATTTTTCTTCAAGCTCTGCTTCTCACACGACCAATTATTTCGCTCAAGACAGAAATATCAAGTAGCCGTTACAAGCCTTAACTGCCACATCTCGCACACGAATAAGCCTTACGCTTGCGACAAGGTTGAAGTAAAAACCTAACGACTAATTTGAAGTAAAAAGCTCATAGATTAAAGAACCGTTAGAAGTCCGTTGAGACATGTAAGTGAGAGATCGCGCTCATGACACACTATCTCGCCTACGACATAGGCAAAATTTAGAGACAAACTTTAATTCAAGGAGCAACGACTATATGCTCAAAGTTTGGGCATAAATACCCATCCATATATACTTCAGAAGGTTTGATCAACTACTGAAACATTGAGCATTATTATTACAATCTTTTTTTTTCATCTTTTACTCTTTCAATCATTTCAAATGTATTAAAATGTAACTATAAACAATCATCTTTTACTCTTTCACATCCTTCCTCAAAGTTGACCAATAATATCCTAACAATAGAATTTTTCTTAAGTAGCCTTTGCTCCTTCATATGCTCCTCTTACTCCTGTATGCACTTCTTTTAGTATGATTAAACTTTTATCCTTATCCACACACTTATCCCATGGGTGTGTAGCTGACCTTCTATATAAGGTTCCATCTTGAATCGAGTACATTATTGTCTTTCTCGCTAACTTGGTCGCTTAAGCCTTATTGCTAGAAACTTTTCCAATGGTAAGATAATTTACTATAGGTGTCATCTATGTTATTCTTTCTTTGATAAAAACAACCTCCATAATATCAACACAATGGGAGTCAGCCACTTCATACAAATAATTGCCATATACTTTCCCTTTCACTGCTTGTCTGGCCAAAGTATCAACATCCTTATTTTGTTCTCTCCCAATTTGGACGACCTTACAGGTCGCTCCCTACTTTTCTAGAGTTTAGGTTATCTTGCTCGCCTCCACGAGGTGCCTTCTTAGCAAAACTTTATTAATCGATTATGCACCTGGCTAACAACTAATTTTGAGTCAGAGTATATACTTAAGTAGAAGGAACTTACTTCTTTTGCTTAAAAAAACCTTATAATGAGGGCCTCATACTCTGCTGCATTATTAGTGGTGTTGATCTCCTACTTAATAGCATCGTTAACTTTTAACTTACCTGGTCCCTTCATTACCAATCCTATATCAATCCCCTTGATTATAAGAGCCATCTATCTAAACCTTCTAAATATTATGTTCGGATGACTCAACATTTTTTTCTACCCCAGAGGTATCTAAGTCACCTTTACCTTACTTATTCACTGAAAATTCTACCACAAAATCAACCAACACCTGAGTTTTAAGCTCCTTTTGTGGCTCATAGCATAAGTCAAATTCCTCTAGTCGAACTAACCATTCCACCATGCGACCTAATGTTTTAGCCCTTAATAATAACTTTTCAAAGTGAAAATTATCCTTACATAAATTTTATGTGTGTAAGCCTCCTCTATATTTGTGACCTCTTAAAGGTGTAGTCGGCCCACACTCAGTTTAAGGGGAGGTCGCCCTCATCTAAAATAAGCGTAAAGTTGCCTTTACCTAGTCCAATAAGGAGATCGGTTCTATCTGAGTAAGGGAAGGGTTACCTTACTAACCTCGACCTCCATACTAGGTAAAGCTATTGGACCCCGAGAATCTAAGGGCCTCTTAGGCTCCAAGATTTAGGGGCCCATTGAGTCCTATTGGATGCGGAATCGTCGAGGCTTTACCATATTGGATTCCCTATATAAGGTCTATATTAGGCATTTATCAGGGCTAATTACACTTGACACAATCATTGATGCGGTAAGAGTGGATGAAGGTACTCATTGATCTTTAGATCGATTGTTGCATAAAAGAAACTGTGAATATAGATAAGAATAGAGGTACTTAGGATATTTATGACTCGAAACCTATAGGTCCTTACTTTCCTCCACCTCTCTTTTAGGGGCAAGCACCTCAAACTTCATGCCAGCACCTCCGAAGATAATACTTTTCTTATAGGGGTTGGCACACCACAATCCTATTATCTAAACCTACCCAAAACTTTTTCCCTAAACACCTTACACTCCAAAGGGGCTACTACCTCAAACCAAACCTTTTCCTAACCCATCACCTAAGAGAAACTACTCGGTTTGCTCAGTCAGATCTTGCAACAAAACCCCATGCTACTTAATTTTAGTTAAGGACGGTTACTTGCTTCACCTCCACACCAGACTATAGAGGTCTTAGGAGGTAGAGGTTGCTTAGACCAAAATGACATATTGGTAGGAGGATCGAAAGGGATGATGAAGATGGAAGAGATGTAGATGAAGACATATTGGAAGTAAGGAGAGGTCAAAAGTTAAATAGAAATAGAAGTTGCTCTACTAATAGAGTCAGTCTATGAGGGAATAGGCGACTAATATCCAATGACATGAGGACACATAAAAGAGAGAAGATTGGTATAGTGATGATGAAGAGGCTAACAATAGAGACTAGATGACTAGTAAAGAGAAATGGAATGATAACAAGTAAGAGAATAATGAGGAGTCGTACTGGGGGGTAGCTCACCAAGTTTAAGTTGGTGGCGCTGATAAAGGATATATAAAAAAGGGATGGTAAGAAAGAATCTTTCCAAGCAGTGTAGCGTTTCTTATTAAGTATTGAAAGGGCACCTACTCGTAAAGGATGGAAAGCCCCTAATTTCCAAACTATCTATTTCGAAAAAGAAAATCATAGGAGTCATATGAGGAATTATCATAACTTTATGGTAGTTAGGGGGTATCCGATGCACTTATATGTAAATATTTTTCAAAGACTCGTCGGATGATGCCAGTAAGTGGCTCCACAAGCTGCCAAGCCATAATATTTCTAGTTTCAAAAAGTTGGTAGAAAAGACAATTCTTGAATTTAGGGTGAATATCCCTAAGAAGAATGAAGCTTCATACTTGAAGCTGATAATAAGGGAAGAGAGTAAGCACTTGGAAAAGTATGTAGAGAGGTTTAGGGCAGTAACCATCCAGATAAAGAACTTGAACATTCAGTTTATGGCATAGATAATGCAATCTAATTATAGGTTCCAGGAGCTAACTGACTCCTTATCCCTGGATGAGCCTACCTTGATTCATAATCTTTTGAACAGGGTGAATAAGTATATGAGGGTGGATACCCAGTAAAGGAAACCAAAGGCTTTTAAGGCCAAAAATGATTCTGATTCCTTCTTAAGGAAGAGGTCACAGCAAGAGTCTACATGGACATACGAGAGAGAGGTCTTCTCAAGCTCACATAAAAGGAGGTCAAGACAAAGGAAGTTACTATGATGGTGGTAGAAACAAATATCATAGTGGATTAAAGGGAGGATATAATGATGGTAGTAGAGGAAGGGGACAATATTATACCCCATTGAGTGCTAGCACCTCTAAAATTTTGATGGCCATTGAAAAATAGTCATGAGGATCAAGCTTGGGAAGATAGAGTCAAGGGGTAGAAAAAGATGGAAATACAAATGAGTACAAAACCTAAAAAGTGGAAATAGAAAAGATGTCGTAGAATGGAGACCTTAAGAACTTTGTAGACTCTTACAAAGGGTAAAGAGACATAGTAGGGGCAGTTCCATGGATAGACAACCAGGAAATAAAGTGGCCAGAAGAGAATATATGAATAGAGGAATAGGAGGTTAAAGAGAGCCATAAAGTAGCATTCGTATGAATTTGTCAGCAGAGGCCGAGGAAGAGGACTCCTAAACTAAAAAGAGGTCGGTAAATGAGGTTTTTTCTGACTCAGAGTGGCTGACTCTCTACTAGATTTTATGATCTCATTCTTAACTGAAGATGGGTGTGATGAGAGGAACATTAGCTACCTTATAATGATTCTTTGGTCATTAAAGAGTTGATTGCCAACTTAAGGGTGAAAAGAATATTAGTGGATAATGGGAGTGTTGTCAACATTCTAACTTTGGAGGCCTTTACCTAGCTTAAGATTGAGAGGAGCAAGATGAAGAAAGTGAAAACCCCTATAGTGGAGATATCCAGGAAGTTTATTGAGAGAATAGGCATTATAGAGCTAGTAGTGGAGTTGGGAGAATAAGAACATGTCGCCTATACCAAATCCTACTTCGTGGTCATCAATACCCTTTGGCTTATAACACCATCATAAGGTGTCCTCTCTGAAGTAAGGTATGAGCTGTTACTTCAATCAGGTACCTAACTTTAAAATGCCTATCTTCCACAGGGATTATTGTGGTCAATGGATGCAAAAGAATAGCAAAGGAGTCATACTATGTAGCTATGAAAAGAGCTTAAATTACAAATTTGATTGAAATTATAGAGGGTCGTATGGCCTCACCTGAAGAATTAGAAATGCTGGGCATCCCCCTCTATATGGTGACCTCATAACTATTGATAAAGGGTAGATCATAGTTGTTGCTCTACTTCAATCAGATACTTAACTTTAAAATGCCTATCTTTTACAGGGGTTGTTATGGTCAAGGGATGCTAAAGAACAGCAAGGGAGTCATACTATGTCATTGTGAGAGCTTAAATTGCAAATTTGATTAAAATTATAGAGGACCATGTGGCCTCACCCGAAGAATTAGAAATGCTAGGCATCCCCCTCTATATGGTGACCTCATAACTATTAATAAAGGGTAGATAATAGTTGTTGCTTTACTTCAATCAGATAACTAACTTTAAAATGTCTATCTTTCCCAGTGATTGTTGTGGTCAAGGAATGCTAAAGAACAGCAAGGGAGTCATAGTGTGTGGCTGTGAGGGGAGTTTAAATTGCAAATTTGATTGAAATTATAAAGGGCCATATGGCCTCACCCGAAGAATTAGAAATGATGGGCATCTCCCTCTATATGGTGACCTTATAACTATTGATAAAGGGCAGATCATAGTTGTTAATGAAAAAGAAGGCACCAACTCTAGTGCCGGGGAAGAGCAACCTTTACAGAAGCAAGCATCGGTGATGGAAGATATAAGAGAAATACTATGCCACACTCATATTAATGACCCTTAATTTGTAATTCAGGATTTTAAAATAATAAAATTACTGTTAAGACATTTTTATTATACTTGATTTATATTTAACTAATAATAATTGCTCCTCTCAGTAGATAATTCAATGCCTTACATGAGCGACCCATTTGTCATGTGTTTGGGTCAGAATATATGCTTCAGATGAGTGACTTTGATCCTTATTTGCTTGGGCCAGGTGGTGGTTTGCCTCACACAAGCGATCTGCTCTTTGCGTTCCTTGGTATTATCAATTCAACACCTAAGTAGCTCGCTCTTTATGTGTTTGGGCCAAAATATATTCCTTAGATGAGCAATTTTAATCCTAATTTATATGGACCAGGTGGTAGTTCGCCTCACACAATCGACATGCTCCTTATATGCTTAGGCATAATCAATTCAATACCTTACATGAGCGACCCTCTCCTCATGTGCTTGGGCCAAAATATATGCCTCGAATAAGCGACTTTAATCCTTATCTTCTTAGGCATGGTTATAGTTCGCCTCACATAAGTGACATGCTCCTTATGTGTCTAGGTATGATAAATTAAACTTCTCACATGAGATACCCACTCCATGTGCTTGGCCTAAAATATACGCCTCAGATGAGCAACTTTGATCCTTATCTGCTTGGGCCAGGTGGTGGTTCGCCTCATACAAGCGACCTGTTCTTTGTGTGCTTAGGTATGATCAATTCAATGTCTCACATGAGGGACCCACTCCTCATGTGCTTGAGCTAAAATATATGACTCGAATGAGTGATTTTGATCCTTATCTTTTTAGGCCAAGTTAAGGTTCGCCTTACAAAAGCGACCTGTTCCTTGTGTGCCTAGGCAAGATCAATTCAATGCCTCATATAAGCAAATTTCTTCTTATGTGCTTGAGTAAAAATATATGCCTTGAATGAGTGATTTTGATCCTCATCTGCTTGGGCCAGGTAGTGGTTCGTCTCACACAAACGACTTACTCCTTGTGTGCCTTGGTATTATCAATTCAACTCCTCACATAAGTGACCTACTCCTCATGCACTTGAGCCACAAGAATGCCATTTTGGATAAACGAACCACTCATTAGGAGTAAAAGCTATTATCTAATGGCATGTGCGGTTAACTAATTTAGTTGTCAGCCTGAATCAGCATATTCATAATCTATCACTTATTTTTGCTTATGAATAAGTTTAACTTGATTTAAAATTTTCAGAGTGTGGAGATATGTAGGTTCTATAAGAACGAAGGCGACTTGGAGGTCACCATAAAAGCCAATCTTTATTAATTATATTATGATTTAATTACAATTTCTGGCTAAGTATATTGATAATACACTTTTATTATTGTTAAGGAAATACTACATAAGGCTAAGAGGTTGCTTAAGTCCTAAAGGAGCAACCTCTACTGCATATTAATGTAAACCTCTTTACAAAGTAATTAAAGAATGAAAATGTATTAATAAATACTTTGTGTATATATTAGAATTAGAATATACAGCGTTAGGTCACAACAAAAGTTCCTAAAACAAAATATAACTATCAATTTATAATATTGACCAAGTGACAAGAAATTTTAGTCCTAATCCTGCATTAAGTCTTCATGTTGATCTTCTAGAGGATCTCCTTGTGGTCGCCCTTCACCTTCTTACGTGACCTCACCTGTAGATGGGAGGCCCTCATGTACTTCTGTGGTAGAAGGAAGGAAATTTATGTTATCCTGATAAGTAGGATCGTCCTGCATTCTATTTTCCTCACGAATCTCCCCTTCTTTCTCGTCTCCACCTTTATTTTTTTCTTTGATATCCTCAGCTAGAGTAACGCCCTCAGAGTAGATTTGCTCCAAAAAGGTTGGTGTCATCTCTAAGATGAAGGAGTGGTTGTTTAGCTCACATGTTATGAGCAAGTTCATTGCTTTCTCGTATATCTATTGGCGGAGCTCGCCTATTAGACCACTTAACAGTTTGCCTGCCACATTTTTTACCTTATCTATTTGATCCTTAATAGAGCAACCTGTAACACCCCAACTCACCTTACGAATAAGACAAGCTAAGGTGCCACAAAACTGCTAACTACCGCTAAATGTAATTAAATAATATATAATAACACGTCGTAAAATCGTCTTAATTTACATAATATTTATCTAGAAATACGTCGAAGCTACTGTCTATATTTATAAATATGTCAAACTACAGTAAACAAAAGTTGGTTCCAAAAAGTATATCCTCTGGGAATTGACCGGGTAGCTACTATTACTCCGAATCGTCCAAGTGCGGACCTGCGAGTTGCAGAAATAACTCGCTGAGCAATTCCATGCTCAGTTGATACAAATATATAATTCAATAATGTTTAAAATCAGTTGATAAATTTATTTCAGAAAATCATTTCAATAATAAACATATTAACACGGGTCATTTAGCAAATTCAGTTCGCAAATCCAACACATTTTACTCAAACAATAAATACATTTACTCTACTGGCTTTTATTGGATTCCAAGGATAAGTCCAAGTGCTATTCGTATCGGTCGTATTTCTCATATACGCCGTTTTCTTTTTAATCATTGGGGTCGTATTCCACCGATACGCCCATTTTCCATTTTATAGGCCATAACCCCGTAGTTATGCCTGTTTTTTTTTTCATTTCATTTCAATATATCATTTCATTTGTTCACTTGTACAAGAGTTTTGCCTATATGTCGACATATACCTACCACTAGGTTCCATACCAGGTAGAGTATAAAATACAATTTCACATAGCACATTGTCATTTTCAATTCAAATATCACTTAGAAATTCATTCATAATTTCAAGACCTCTATATCACTTTTGCCGCATCGGTGGCATCGCGCCTGCTACCACCGCGTCTATATTAAAAATTCATCAAGCAATTTCATACAACTCGAACGCACATTCGAGTACCCAACAATTATTTATTCAAAACAGTAAAAATATTAAATGCTTAAAATAAATACTTAAAATAAATTTTAGTTCAATTACTAAATAATACCGAACCTGAAAAGCGTCCGCAAATAGCCCAACGCGTATATTCCCTTAATTTCCTCACTTGTCAGTAGTTGCGGGTCCTAAAAATAATATTTGAATATTTAATAAGTCTAATCATTAAGCTTTTGGGTCCTAAATAATATTTATGTGTTTTTAATAATTTTTATAATTTAATTTAGGTCCCTAAATATTTAAAATTGAGTAAATAATGCATTTTATATTATGTTGGACATTTTTGCATTGAATAATAAAGTTTAGGGGCTGAATTGAAAGTTTTTAGGACCTAATTAAAGAGCCAAAGTAAGCTCAGGGGCCTAGGTGCAAAACACGAAGGGACCAGAGTGAAATTTGCTAAGTTTTTCGGACTAAATTGAAAATTTGGACTGAAATGTATAGCCAAAATAACTTCAAAGGCTAAATTGTAAAAAGTCTCTGGCGCTTGCCTGCACGAGGCGAAAACCAGAAGGAACAAAACTAAATTTGCCAAAACACGGTCGTTTTGGGCAAAACGCGCGCCTCGTCCGCGTTTCCTTCTTTTTCTTCCTCGTGCGCTGCTGCGTTTCCTCACTGTCGGCCCACGAGGCCCGTTAGCTATTCCGGTGATGGTTGGTTGCAAGGCTGGTACCAGCGGACTCCTCTCGGCGGCGCCGACCTATTGGTGGTCTTAACTCGGACAGCGAGCAACCGAAGAGAGAGATTTTTCGGTTGGAAGTTTGGTTTACCAGTTTTAGCTTCTGGTTTGACCGGCTTCGTTCGACGGTGTCCGACGTCGGGTCGACTTGTTTCTCACCAGAAAACAACTCCTCTCGACTCAATCTACAACTCTATAATCTCAATTTTCGGATTAAACACATAGAATTTGAATTCCAAATTTCAAATTGTCCTTAAATATTCCTTCAGTTTCTTCTTTCTCTTTCCTCTTTGATTTTTGTTTTCCTTTTTTTTTAATCCGATTATCATCAAATCTTCAATCCTAACATCAAATTCAACCTTCATTAAATTTTCCACTTTCATTTTTTTTTTGTTAATCTTATCCTACAAAATATTAGTTTAATCTTAATTAATTTTTTTATATTAATTATTATTTTTATTATAGTTATTTGTATTATTATTATTAAAAATAATATTTATAACTAGTCCTTATGACACTCATAGTTTAGGTTTCGAGTATTACACAACCTCTTTTTGGTGAGCTTCTTTCAGCCTGGTGACCTCTTTACCATGATTTTTTTTCAACTCCTCCAGTTAGGACCTTGTTTCCTCTTGCTCTTTCTAGGTGCTCTCTAGCACCATTTTCAATTTTCTTGTCTTCTTCTTTCGAGAGGGACTCTTATGTCAGCAAGTCTTTAATTCTTTTTTGGTGGCACATTGTAACGCCTCGAAATCTGTAATGTCTAAAATGCTGAATGATCTACGGAAGGGAAGGTAGAAGTGATTCATAATAAGAAAGGTTAAGGAATGAAATGTGTTGTAAAAGGGAAAACAAATAAATTTTAAGCATAATAAACCAATGATAAACAATAAACTAATAGATTATGAACATAGTAAACTAGTGATAAACCAGAAGTAAACCAATTATAAGTATAGTAATCATGTGATAAACAAAATGTAAGAAATCATAAATGTATTAAACCATTGTAAATAAAAAGTAAACCAGTTGAAAGTAAGATAAATAAAGAGTAAATCAATGGTAAACAAAAAGTAAGTAAAAAGGAAGGAATAAAGAAAACGTAAATTATATACGAGTCGTAGGCAGAGGAATAAGGAAATTAATTATAGACGTAATATTTGACAACTGTAGATTCAGATGGTGCAGACCGGGCACGCGGATTCGGAAGGATCGTAGAGAAATTCGCCGAACATCTGAAGTTAAACGTGCCCAGGTCACAGCACAAGTCAAGATGGGTGACCTCTAAGGGGAGTCAACCCTAAATACATCAGTTTGGTAATAAAAACTACAGTAAGATATCAGACGGGCGCTGATCGCATCCGGAAGGCAAAAGTATGCCAACGGAGCTCAACGGGACCCATCGAGCATTATGGAAAAGGTTAGGGACCTAAATGGGAATTTTCAAAAAGTTTCAGTAGGTCTTAGTAGTGCCCATAACGGATGTTAAATATGAAATCTAGGGAGTTTACTGGTTGCAACGACGCGTAACGGAATTTTCAGAAAATGCACGTATAAAAAGATATAACGAATTTTATATAAGGGCATTTTGGTAAATTCTGAGAAGGATAAGGACTAAAATGAAATTTCCCTAAAAATGGTATTAAACCTTGAAAATATACTAAATATAAGATTTTGAGGTTAAAAAGACCATAACGGTGAAATTACAGTAGTTTCTGCAGAGAATTCCATTGAAACACGAAAACTGGACTCGCGTAGAACCTATGAATTTAATCTGAATTTCGGAACCCAAGATGACCTAATTTTTAGAAGCGTAAAACACAAAAGTTGTTCCTTTATGTGTTAGTTAAACGTAGAAACAAAAAACGCCTAATTTGGATATGTATAGACAAAGTTATGACGAAATTAGCAGACAGTGCGCAGGCTGCCTAAGGCAGTGCGACAGGACTCGACAGAAAACGACACCAAATGTTCTTTATAACTCGGATTGGTCTGAAATTTGGATATGACATATAT
>CATIWJ010001538.1:0-30894 GCA_949640765.1 Croton laevigatus | reverse complement strand
CTTAAAATCACTTTACAACAACTTAATGCCTTAAAATCTAAGGTAAAAGAAGAAGAAGGAGAAGATAACAACAATGGCAAAACAAAGTACAGTAGCTATCAAGTCCTAGCTGCACATATATGGCGCTGCACGTGCAAGGCGCGTGGTTTATATGATGATCAAGAAACCAAGTTTGTCACAACTGTGGATAGTAGGTCAAGATTGAAGCCTCCACTTCCGAAAGGCTACTTTGGTAATGCAATTTTTCTAACTTCTTCTCTTGCTTCAGCTGGTGATTTAGTATCAGAGCCATTAAAAAAAACAGTCGAAAGAGTTAGTAAGGCCATAAATCGAATGGATGATGAGTATTTGAGATCGGCTATGGATTATATGAATGGGTTAGGCAATGTAACGCTAATTGCAAGAGGACCTCATATTTCGCGGTGTCCGAATTTGGGGATAACAAGTTGGATGAACATTCCATTTTATTCTTTGGATTTTGGTATGGGCAAGCCATTGTGTTATAGACCTGTGAATCCAGTTGAAGGAAAAGGTTTCATACTAGCAACTCCAAGCAATGAAATTGATGGGAGTTGGGCATTAATTATAAGCCTAGAGAAAAATCATATGGAATCCTTCAAAAAATTGTTCTATAATGATCTGTGTTGCACTACACAAATGCCTAAAGCCAAATCTCCAAATATTATTCCTTCCAAAATCTAGTTAATTTCATTGTGAGTTTTTCATACTGCTCATGAAATCAAGTTTGTTATGACTATGCTGAGATATGTGTAGTTTGTTGAAAAGCATATTTGTTGCCTTTTCCAAATGTTGAATTTTATTTTGAAAAATTTTCTTATTTTTGCTATATATGTTTAGGTCTTGAAGTAAAGTTGTTGTACTTCTTGAGAGAATTTGAATAATTAAGCTTAATTCAAATGATGAGAAACAATACAATTATATAATTCAGTAGCCTAACTACCTAGATATTTAAGGAGAAAACTAATCCTAAGAAATAGGAGATAAGTAACAGTAATGTATATTAAATATTTACAGTGGATTATTAATCCTTAACATGCTCCCGCAAGCTGGATGGTCGAAGAGTAAGTCCAAGCTTGGATAGTAAAGTAGTAAACATGGCACGATTAAGTGGCTTGGTAAGAACATCTGCAAGTTGGTCACCAGTAGATACATGTGAAATACGCACAAATCCTAATTGTACCTTCTCACGAATAAAATGATAATCCAAGGCAACATGTTTCATACGAGAATGAAAGACCGGATTAGCAGATAGCTAGATGGCACCAACATTATCACAATATATATCCAAGGTAGGTAATCCTGTTACACCAAGCTCACAGAGAAGAGAGCTTAGCCACATTAGTTTGGCCAAAGTATTTGCAATAGAACGATACTCGGCCTCAATTGAGGAGCGAGCAATTGTGGCCTGTTTCTTGGAACTCCAAGATATTGGATTGCGACCATGATAAATGATATAAGCACCCGTAGATCGATAATCGGATTTATCACCCGCCCAATCTGCATTAGAAAAACTATGAAGAGAGAGTGGTGACTTACGAAAAATAGTGAAGCCAAGTTCACGTGTGCCAGCCAAATAATGCAGAAGTCTCTTCAGTGCAGCCCAGTGATTAAGACTAGGTTTATGCAAAAATTGTTACAATTTATTAACTGCATAAGCCACATTGGGTCAAGTTAAAGATAAATATTGCAAGCTACCAGCTAGTTGACAATACGATGTAGCATCAGGATAATCATCACTATCTGCTTGAGAAAGAGGAGGATGAAACACCATGGGCATTGAAACCATTCTTTCATCAGTCATGTTGGCACGTTCTAGTAGATCAGAAATATATTTCCGTTGATTGAGAAACAGACATTAAACCATTTGCCACTCTAAACTTTGAAAATATATACTTCTAGGACTTTGTTCGTATTGAAAACAAAACCATTTGCCACTCTAAAATTTGAAAATATATAATTGAAAACAAAACGTGACATGCTCATGTGCTTACATAGTACAGAATTAGCAGAGGTGATTATTTTATGTCCAGAACGCCCCATGAACTTTGACTTAAAAACCGTTTTCCCCTTTAGTTTGTGAAGAACCTATTATGCCCCTAAACTTGCATAAACAAATATAATTATGATTTTATCTGAATGGAGTTCAAAAAATTTAACTAGGTCAAGATTGAGTTTGAGTTCAATTCTCGGTCTCATGTTCGACTTGATAAGTTCAAATATATCATATTAAAACTGCAATTGGAGTTTAGTAAATCAAACCAATGTCATTTTTAAAATTTTTATGGGAAATTATAGTAAATACTAACTTCGTTCACAAAAAAATCGGAAAAATTCCCTTATACAGTTAAATTAAGAAAACTTATATTTTTCCACTTTTACCCTATTAAACCCCTCTTCATCTAATCATTACACTATAATTTAAAATTACTTCACAAAAAAGTAATAATTTGACAATATCCACTTTCTCATTAAAGTATTCCATAAATGTATTATCAAGAATACATCACTTTCTCAATTTTTCTCCACTTTCTCTTTCTCCACCTTCTCTTTCTCTTCTTTCCAGCCGAAATTCTCAAGGACCGCCTTATGATCCCAATTCTACCAAATAAAAAAAAATTCGAAGCAGAAGCATAAAAATTTTGATTCACCAACCTTACCATTCACCACCACTTTCGCTAAGTCGTTGGGTTCACAATTTCAGAAGCAAAAGTGTGGCGAAGGAGAAAATCAACTAGCAGTTATGGGTATTATTGAACAATGGTTCTACTTTTACGATTTTAAGAAGTAATGTGGTGGTTGGTTTTGCATTTCAATTATACCACCAGTAAATACCCTCCGATTCCGGCGAGATGAAGAACGTTGTCGAATACTAGAACACAATCGCTACTTGATTCTTCAAAATCATTTCTTAATTTTTTTTTTTCAAAATTGTTTCTCACCACTCAGACTCTTACACCATCACCAAATGGACTAGAACCAGTTCTTGTCATTGACTCACAATCGCATTCACTTCTCTGTCCAACCATGAAAATAGAGGGCTTGCATCCTCTTTCTCTCTTTTATTTTTTTAATTTTGTTCTTTAGAATTAATTTGGTGATCAAATGTTCTAAAATTCTTCCAAAATATTATGGGCATAGTTTTTTGTATATGTCACATTATCCCACTATTTGAATGAACATAGGAATACTTTATTTAGCAAAATGTGGCCTATTTTTTATATTATATGGCCAGTTATTTATGTGATCTTTGATAAATATGTTGCCTACTTTATAATATAGTTCATGTTATGTAATTATGCGGCCTATTTGAATGAAAGTGGAAATACTTTGTTTGCGAAATGTGGCCACTCTTTTTTGTATATGTACCCAGTTATTCATGTGATTAGATTACACTTTGATAAAGATGTGGCCTATTTTATAATATAGTTCCATGTTATGTAATTATATGGCCTATTTGAATAAAAATGGGAATACTTTATTTTGCAAACTGTGGCCTATTTTTTCTATTATGTGGTCAGTTATTCGTGTGATTATTTGATTTCAATGAAATTATTTGATAAAAGCCTTTAAATGAAATTATTTGATGATCATGTGATGAGGTGCCAACACATAATTAAACTTATGATTTCAATGATTTATCCAAGGATTTCAATGAAAATTGAGCCAACCTTGTGATGATCAATGGAATTCTTGAGGAATTTATAGGTAAAAAACTAAATTAAGTTCAATTATCCTAAATCATAATCACGTGATTAGATACCAACACATAATGAAACTTGTGATTTCAATGACTTATCCAAGTATTTCAATAAAAATAATGCCAACTTTGTGACGATCAATGAAATTCTTGAGGAATTAGTAGGTAAAATACTAGATCAAGTTCAATTATTCTAAATTATGATCATATGATTAGATACCAACACATAATAAAACTTGTGATTTCAATGACTTATCCAAGTATTTTAATAAAAATAATACCAATCTTGTGATGTTCAATGAAATTCTTAAGGAATTAGTAGGCAAAATACTAAATCAAGTTTAATTATTCTATCATGATCATGTGATTAGGTGCCAACTCATAATAAAACTTGTGATTTCAGTGACTTATCCAAGTATTTCAATGGAAATTGAGCCAACCTTGTGATGATTAATGGAATTCTTGAAGAATTAGTAGGTAAAATATTATGTCAAGTTCAATTATCCTAAATCATAATCATATGATTAGGCACATAATGAAATTTGTGATTTCAATGATTTATCCAAGTATTTCAATAAAAAATAATGCTAATCTTGTGATAATCAATGTAATTCTTGAGGAATTAGTAGGTAAAACACTAAATAAGTTCAATTATATTAAATTATGATCAAGTGATTAGATACCAACACATAATGAAATTTGTAATTTCAATTAATTATCCAAGTATTTCAATGGAAATTGAGCTGATGATCAATGGAATTTTTAAAGAATTAGTTGGTAAAACACTATATCAAGTTCAATTATTCTATGTATTTCATCATGGTGCAAAGATATACATAGATATTGTGGCCTACTTTTCATGGTCTATGGCCAGGTCATGAATTTTTTTTGTTATTGTTTTATAAATATGTGGGCTATTTTCTGAATATGTCACATATCTGTAAATAATGTGGCCTATTTTTAATAATTAGTGGCCACTTTTTTAATTTTTCAAGCCACTATTTTATAAATATGTGAACTACTTTCTGAATAAGTAACATATCCATAAACATACACAAAATACCAAAATAACTTAAAAATGTTCTGAAACTTAAAAAGTTACCAAATAATTTTGAAAAAAAGTCCAGTATATATATAGATTATACAAACTTTAGAGCTCTAAGTAAATCTTGTGCTTGAGAGTTATTATAGTAGTGACCAGTTTTTATGAAGTGTCAACATATTTATAAGACAAATTACCACTATCTGTTATAATTGTTAGCAATGTTATTTAATTCTGATCAATTATTCACTTCTTCACACTTGCATTTGGTCACATTTTATATTTATAGTCCATAATTTTTTATATTCCAAAAAAATTTTGGTTTTATTTTTAAATTCTCATTCTTAACTAGTTCACAATTTTATATATAGCCCATAGTTATTATAAATCCAGGTATTTGATGACAAAAGTGTTAAAATTCAACTCTTACAAGAAAAGTTAAATACAATTAGACAACTATCATATCACTGTCAATTCTGTCACTGTTTATTCCCCACTAACTCAAAAACTATCCATTATTTAATTCAACATATCAAAAACCACTCATTATTTTATTCAACTATCATTCAAATCATTTATCTTGTCAAGAGCATAAAAGTATTTTTTCACTTTCCACCCACTAAAAACTTATCATTTTAGAAAGTTTTCTATTTTATGTGAACGTTTAAAAAGGAAAGTTTTTCTATTTTTGTGAACGAATGTTGTATTATTTTTAAAATTTATTTTTAGTAAATGTCACATATTTTGAAATGTTAAGTAAGTATTAACTTTTGAAACCTATGTTTAATAAATATTATATTTTTTAAAATATTAAATAAATGTCATTTTTTAATTACTAGTAAGTGTATTTTTTTTATACAAGTTAATATACATATTTATGAAGACCATAAAAATGGATATTTATCTAATATTTAAAAATATTAAAATTTAGTTATATTTAAAAAATTATTAAAATTTACTTATACTAAAATTCTAAAAATTCACTCGCAAAATTCCCAAATTGGAATATTTTTTTGGGCCAAAATAGTCACTCACTAGTCCAGGCCCGAGGAGAAAACAAAGATTAAATAAATTTAAAAAAAAAAAATTCCGGATAAGAATTTCTCTCTCCTTATTATCAGCCAAAACAGTCACTGCAGCTTTCAATCCTCCACCTAAGCTAATGGCTGGGATCGCCAGCACCAGCACCTTCCCGCTAAAGTTTATCCTAACTCCGACTACTACCAGAACGACGACGTACTTACTATCTCTCTCCTCTCTCGATTCCAAGCTCTACGGACTCCGAGTGCCTGGGTCTAAACGCGAGACTTTCATATCATACGCCTTTCCCAGCTCCCAAGTCGCCGCCCGCTATGGTGGCGGGTCCCGTTCCAGCTTCGATTCTCGCAGGCCAAGGAAGAGTGATTCTGACGATGAGCAAGCTCTTGATATGTCTAGTATTAGGTAATGCTTATGTTTGTTGCATATTTTGTGCAATTGGGAAATCGAATTAAATTTGTAAATATGCTTGTATTGTAGGTCATCTGATGTGAGACTCATTGATGAGCAGCAAAATATGGTCAGTATTGGCTCTGTCTTCGCTTTTTGTAGTGTTGGAAACGGAATTATGACAAAAAATTGAAGCTTTCTTGATTCTTCGGTGGAAGTGCTTTTGTTTTGAAATGAATGAGATGGGAACATTTTCTGCATCTAATTACCAAGCTGGTAATGAGGTTGCTTCTGCTTATGTATGTAGGTTGGAGTAGTGCCTAAAATCCAGGCAATTCAAATGGCTGAAGACGCTGAACTTGATTTGGTATGTATTCTTTGTTATTTTTCAGTTGGATTTCTTAATTTTGTGTTGTTGAGGTCATGATTGTTTTGCCTGTGGCGTTATGTTATGTTTGTTTTCCCTGAACATTTGGGTTCAGTAGTATTGTGAGTTTTAGTTCATTCACCATTATTGCTTTAGCACCGTTTTTTTCTATAGTAAAATTGAATTCGTACTTATCAACATGGATTTCGAATATCAATAGGTGTGCATTTTGAAATGTTTTCTAGATTGAATTCTTGGGTAAAAGCTTGTAAAGATTTGCACTTTTACAGTGGGAACTGGGAAATGAGATTTGTTTAAGGTCTCCATAATTAAATTTTCTTATTATTTTAAAGAAAATGTCTCCCTAGTGTTGGTACACCACGTAGCTGCAATGCAGCTTATCATTGCAATTTTATCCGGGGAAACTAAAATGTTTTCATTTCAACCTTCTGATGTGTGTGTATATTCTGTCATGTTTGTAGGTAGTATTGTCACCTGATGCGGATCCTCCAGTTGTCAGAATAATGGATTACAAGTAAGCTATTTTCTGCACTGTTTTCCCCCATATAAAATCAAATGTGTTCCTATGTAGCATGACATTTGCAGTTGTTTACGGAAGATATCACTCATCTAACAAAATACTTTTCTTGTTATTGGATACAATTTTCGGATTGGTGCATGGTTCAATTTTAGTTTTAATAGCTGAAAATAATTTCAGGTTGTACAAATTAAGGCATTAATGAGAGAAATGTTTTCTCTAGTTACTGGGTTGGTACTTGATATAAGGGTTGGCAGAGGAACCTTAAATTTCGCCCATGAACCAGCTGGTGGGGCCTGAACCAGCCCCCAACCCAGTTGTCAATGAACTGACAGGGCAAACCATGGTTAGCCAAAGAACCTACAAAGAGACCAAACCATTTACATGAGAGGACAGAAGAGGGGGCTTGTGCATTATGATGAAAAAAAAAGAGGGAGAGGGGGCGCTTGTACATCAAATGGACTTCCATAATTTTGAAATTGGATGTGATGCTCAAGCAGCTTATATATATATTCTGCCTTATGAATTTTTCTATATGGAAAGTGCAATAATACTTTATGTACATCCTTTTCAGCAAATATAGATATGAACTGCAAAAGAAGAAGAAAGGACAGCAAAAGAAAAGTGCTGGTGAATTTCTAATATATTTTTGTGATCATTGCATGTCTCATTTTTGTTAATTCACTCATAAAAATAGACTAACCAAATATTGCTCTTAAATGACAGCAAGTCGCATGGATCTAAAGGAACTGAAAATGGGGTAAGGAACAGAGTCTTATGTTAATTATGTACTAATTCATCTAGAGTCACTTGTGATTCCCTAGTGTGTATTTTTTTTCCCCAAATTCTAATATTTTTTAGCTTATCAAAGAAATCAGCCACCAACAGCTATAAAATTTGACGTCATGTATAATATTTTCTAATGGATTTCCTCACATTTGTTTTTCTTGTCATTTTTCCACTTTCTTTGAAAATAATGTGTATTTTTTTCTTGTTTAATTTTTCACTAGTTACAACATTGATCAACATGATTATGATGTCCGTCTGAGAGCTGCTCGAAAATTTTTAAAAGATGGTGACAAGGTTGTTTTACTTCCCTTATATAGTATTAGCATAGATACATGCACATATTCAAATTCCAGATGCTTGATTGCTTTCAGTTGATTTTTTTTTAAATATTTATGCTTTTCAGGTTAAAGTCATAGTGAACTTAAAAGGCCGTGAAAATGATTTCAGAAATATTGCTATCGAGCTTATCAGACGTTTCCAGAATGATATTGGGGAGGTACTACTTATACTTATGATTTGGAGAAATGCTAAATTCAGGAAGGAATAATGATGTTTAGGCTATTTTGGAATGGCTAATGTCATGATGCTTGCATGAGGTCAGAGCCTAAAATAAAAAGGTTTTTCTCCAGAGGTCTGGTGTAGGAGGTCTCTGGCAGTGCCTTCCCTTCAAGAATTCCCGCTGTACCAAAAATGAAAGAGATTGAACTGCACAGCAGATAAATTCTTTGCATGGCTTTCTTAAACTGCCCTGTATCATAGATATTGCCTAGTTACTTCATTCGTGTACTTGATTAAATAGGCTGTGAATGTTGTATTGAGTATCTTCTTTAAGTTCTTTATTTCTGTTTGTCTAATCTTCATTTGATGCTGCAAATTTCAGCTTGCAACAGAGGAAAGCAAAAACTTCAGGGACAGGAACATATTCATTACTTTGGTACCGAATAAGGCTATTGTACAAAAATCACAGGAGCCACCAAAGAAAAAAGATAAGACAGCTAGTGAAATATCAGCTGGTGTCTGAGTTAGCTTGCAAGTATCATGGGGGCTTTTAACAGAGGATAATTGGCAGGTACTCCATGTTTTTTGTTTGGCAAATAGGTTCAGGATCTAAATATATGCATTCCTTAGAGTAATATATGTATATGAACATCCTTATTGAATTTTTATAAGAGAATAAACCTTTTTGTAATTTTAATAAATGAAATCAGGACTGGACTAACTTTTTTCTCTCTCTATTTTTCAAAATATCAAGTTGTTAAACCTTAGGTGGTTGTATGATTTTAGGCTGAGAGCTTATAGTGAACCAATGAATGCTGTGATCCTATGAGTATGGAACTCCAAGAAGAGTGTTCATTATTCTTAAGGGTAGATGCAACTAAAATTTTCCATTTGTGGCTTTTTTTTTAACATGGCAAGATTGCAGTCGGGGATTGATCATCAGGCCAATCAAACGATACGATGGGAAGAGTTCTTTATACCATTTCTTGAATGAAGTTATGAAGCAACCTCCCTGAGATTTATGCATAAGGTTTGTATGTTGGTGGTAATGTTATCCATGAATACAATAATATGGAGTTTCTAGGGATAATTTGTATTACCGATTGATGATGAGAAAGTGTAAAAGCTGAGGTGGAATATGATATTACATTCTGTTCACTTGATTTTGAATCTATGAATAAACTGAAACTGGGCTACTTAGATTGCTAAAGCTGTAAAGGGTACAATGTTTTAGCTGTTTTGTTGATTTTAAAACAAGTTTGCAGTTGAAAATTTACACTTACCTAGAATGAAAAAGAAAGGAAGTTGCAAATAGAAAATGGCGAGGCAAATATGGCGTATGGTATTATATAGAATGAGAGATGTATAAAGAAGTAGGAGAGAGTAGCGTTTTCGAGATGGAGATCCATCAACTTACAGCCAACCAACGATGGGGAGAGGGTTTGCCTTAGATGCTAAGTTCTTGCAGCTAAAGCATTGCCCTTTCCAGTTCCGCAAGTTATTTTTCTGCTTCCCTAACGGACATTTCAAGTTTTGAAAATGATGCTTTTTTAATCTTATTTTAGTATGTTTTGTATTATAGGCAGCTTTTTATTTATTTATTTATTTTAATATTATAAGGAAATTCTTGAATGTAATTTTTTTTTTTAACATAGAAACTCACGCATTTCGTTGTCGCGAGAGGATTGAAACTTTGTCCGTTTTGACGCAAAGGCAGGTTGTTTAACAACTCTGCTGGATCCAACCACTTCTTGAATGTAATTGCTGATACATGGATTACGACTTGTCAAAGTCAAAAGAAAATGCATCCCTAATAATAGATGAAGTTATAACAAATTGAATATATTATTAACATTTTTGTTTCAAAATAATTTTAATTTAATTTGTAAAGTTTTATACATGTTTCTTTAATAACGGTTCTCATTCCCAAAAAAATAAAATAAAAATATCTATTTTGCATCCAAGAATTTTATTTTATACTTAAATTAACTTTTGTTTTATAATATATAAGATATTAAAAAAAAAAATTATTGTTTTCATCTATCATTTTATTCTCACTTTGACAGGTCATTTGGTTTGAAGTAGTTATTATCTGATTATGGAATGTTTTCCTGGGGGGTGAATTCAGTTTGTCTAATGAAAAGAAAAAAAGGGTTGCAATCCATAAAAGTTTTAGATTTCGTAACAGTTAATTTCATCATTTGGATATAAATCATTTTATCATTTCCATCTCATTAGCGCTAATGGATGAATTTTTATTTTTAATATAAAGGAAGTCGCTGAATGGGAGCCTTGGCGCAACGATAAAGTTGTTGCATGGGTTCGAGCAGTGAAATCAGTTTTTTGCAGTAAATGCAGGATAAGACTGACCTTTGACTGTGCGGCCCTTCTTTGGACTTTGTATAAATGCGGAAAGTCTTTGTGTATTCTGAAAAAATAAAGGAAATTACTATCGGATACCTCCTCTTTGCACCAAATAAATAGGTGTGGATAATATGAATGATTTAATTTTCTTTTGAAATTTCTTTTATTGGGTAACACATATATTAAATTCAACGGATTTCACAATGTTATTGATTTACATTTCCTCAATCCATATAAATTGTTGACAAACTTAATTATTGAGAACTAACAAATCGATTATGCTTTTGAAATAATATTGATAGTAAAATACATTTTTTCAAAGCCTAACGAAACATCTTAAAATGACAAATGACACATTGACGATCTTAAATTTACGTACCATAACTAACACACCTCAAACCAAATAAATGAACAAATAGAAGAACTACTTTTCTTATAAAAATAATAATAATAATAATAATAAGAAGAAGAAGAAATATTAATTCCAATTATAATAATTACTTTGTAAAAATCAAAGAAAGGGAATTCCAAAAGAACGTATACATACTAGTAGTACTAATAAAGACAAGAAAAAAATATCAAGTGATGAGGTGGGAATGAAAAAGAAGGCGCAAGAAGAAAGAATGGCAATTCAGTAAGTTAGTTGAAAAATGGACGAAGCTTAGCTTTAGGGCAATGGCGACTCTGCAACTAACTACACCATCCTCATTACACATTAGGTGACAGTTACTTCTTCACCTTCTATTCTATACCCTCTTTTCTTTCATAAAATACTAGACTCTTTTCTCTAACTCTCACATTTCTTTCTATTTCTATTATATCCTCCTCCTCCGTCATTCGCCATTCACCATGGAAGCAAGTGCCGGACTTGTCGCCGGCTCTCACAACCGCAACGAGTTGGTCGTCATTCATGGCCATGAAGAGGTGATTTTTTGTGTTTGTTTTAGTTAAAGTGGTGCACCATGCATGCATGTGATATGGGTTGTTTTTTTTTTTTTTATATGCATTAATGTAATATTTTGTTGATGGGATTTGCAGCCAAAGCCATTGAAGAACTTGGATGGACAAGTATGTGAAATATGTGGAGATCAGATTGGATTAACTGTGGATGGAGATTTGTTTGTTGCTTGCAATGAATGTGGTTTTCCAGTTTGTAGACCTTGTTATGAGTATGAACGAAGAGAAGGGTCTCAAAATTGTCCTCAGTGCAAAACCAGATACAAGCGTCTCAAAGGAAGTCCCCGAGTTGAGGGAGACGATGATGAAGAAGATGTTGATGATATTGAACATGAATTCATGAATATTGAAGATGATGAAGAAAAGAACAAACATCTTACTGAAGCTATGCTTCATGGAAAAATGACTTTCGGAAGAGGTCGAGATGATGAGGAAATGCTCAATACCCAATTTCCACCTGTTATTTCTGGCGGAGTTCGATCCAGACCAGTAATTAACTTAAACTCATTCTTAATCAATTTATAATTTTGTTCTTAATATTAATATGATACTAAAAGTATAAATAATTGCAGGTGAGTGGGGAGTTTCCTGTTGGAGCTTATGGAGATCAAATGTCAGTTTCTTCACTTCATAAAAGAGTGCATCCATATCCAGTTTCTGAGCCTGGTATTATAAATTTCTTCATTTATCATATTAATATAAGAGTGAGTTTCCTATATTTATGTAATTAATTAAGATTATTATGATGATTAGGGAGTGCAAGATGGGATGAGAAGAAAGAGGGTGGGTGGAAAGAGAGGATGGATGACTGGAAATTGCAGCAAGGAAACTTAGGGCCTGAACCAGATGATGATCCAGATGCTGGCATGTTAGATGAGACAAGGCAGCCATTGTCAAGGAAAGTACCAATTGCATCAAGCAAGATCAACCCTTATAGAATGGTGATTGTTGCTCGTCTCGTCATTTTGGCACTGTTCCTTCGGTATAGACTGTTGAACCCAGTGCATGATGCTATTGGGCTATGGCTAACTTCAGTCATCTGTGAAATATGGTTTGCTATATCATGGATTCTTGATCAGTTCCCCAAGTGGCTCCCTATTGATCGTGAAACCTATCTGGATCGCCTTTCTCTCAGGTACTCTCTCTCTCTCTCTCTAACATCATCAATACAGGTGTAAGAACGTTCAAATGAAAACGTTAAATCGTAAAATTCGTGAAATTCAGATCGTTAAAAAAAATTTCCAATCGTTAAGTCGTAAAAAAATTTGTGAAATTTTCGTTAAAAAAAAAAAATTTTCCCCAAATTAACTTATTAGACATTTAATACCAAAATAAACTTAGAATCCTCTTTTTTCATCTCTTTCTGCCTCTTCATATATGTTCATCAATGGACTTATGCATAAATTTATGAAGATTTGAAAATTTTTTGTAAATTTCTTTTTACTGTATTTTTTGAAATTTTGTTAAAAATGTAAATTCGTTAAATAAAAAGATTATTCACTAAATTTATGCTTTTTTTTTTTACTGCATTTTTATGAAATTTAGTTAAAAATATTAAATTCATTAAATAAGAAGATTATCAATAAATTGAAAAATTCGTAAGAAGTAATTAATTTGTTAAATCGTCCGAAAAAAAATTATTTTTTTATTCGGTGAAAAATTTTCCCGTTTTAAAGAAACAACATTAGATGTAGCCAAATTGCTTCCAAATATTCAGCCAAAGTATATCAAATCCTACATAGAATGGTGGAACCATGCTCACTTGCTCATATATGGGATGAGTCTTTGTAATTACAGAAGCTCACATTCCTATTTGAAAAACAAATAAAAAATATAACCCAAAGGCAGTAAAAGAGCAAAACAGAAAGCAAAGTTAACAAAACATATCTAATTAGATAAAAATCTAACCTTTCGAAGCTTATGGTGGCTACTGATGATTCTGGCAATGCAGATTTGAGAGGGAAGGTGAGCCTAACTTGTTGGCTCCAGTGGATTTCTTTGTGAGTACAGTGGATCCTATGAAGGAACCTCCGCTCGTCACTGCAAATACTATTTTATCAATCTTGGCAGTGGATTACCCCGTTGAAAAGATTTCATGCTACCTTTCTGATGATGGTGCTTCCATGTGTACCTTTGAAGCTCTTTCTGAAACTGCTGAATTTGCTCGAAAATGGGTCCCATTCTGTAAGAAATTCAGCATTGAGCCTCGAGCCCCTGAATTCTACTTCACTTTGAAGGTGGATTATCTCAAAGACAAAGTCCAGCCTACTTTTGTTAAAGAACGTAGAGCTATGAAGGTTTGTGATTAACCTCTCTACACAGGTACAACAGTTTGCACCTGTTTTAGTCAATGAACTAAACGTCATACATATATGTTTGTGTTTGACAGAGAGAATATGAAGAATTCAAGGTTCGGATGAATGCAATTGTAGCAAAAGCACAAAAAGTTCCTCCAGAAGGATGGATCATGCAAGATGGTACTCCATGGCCTGGGAACAATACCAGGGATCACCCTGGTATGATTCAAGTGTTTCTGGGCCATAGCGGAGGTCATGATGTTGAAGGGAATGAATTACCTCGCCTTGTTTACGTGTCCCGTGAGAAAAGGCCTGGTTTTGCACATCACAAGAAAGCCGGTGCCATGAATGCTCTGGTAATTCAATTTTACAAGATGAAAAAATTTCACCATATTTTATACAAATAAATAAACTTTTTTTTTTTGGAAATTTACAGATTCGTGTCTCTGCGGTACTCACCAATGCTCCTTTCATGCTGAATTTGGATTGTGATCACTATGTCAATAACAGCAAAGCTGTGAGGGAAGCCATGTGTTTCTTGATGGACCCTCAGACAGGGAAGAAAATTTGCTATGTACAATTCCCTCAGAGATTCGATGGTATTGATAGAAATGATCGATATGCAAACAGAAACACAGTCTTCTTTGATGTGAGTCCTTTCTTTATTTGTTACTTCATATTTACTCGATTTTAGTGATATAAATATGTGAAAAACTGTGCAAGGAGGAAGTATGAAAGGGTGTACCTTTGTTCTGCAGATTAACATGAAAGGTCTAGATGGAATTCAAGGCCCAGTGTATGTGGGGACAGGATGTGTCTTCAGAAGGCAAGCATTGTATGGGTATGAACCTCCAAAGGGTCCCAAGCGCCCAAAGATGGTTAGCTGTGACTGCTGCCCATGCTTTGGACGCCGCAAAAAGAAGCAAGCAAAGAAAGGTGCCATTGCAGAAGGTGCAAACCTTGAAGGAGTGGATGACGACAAGCAACTATTGATGTCCCAGATGAATTTTGAGAAGAAATTTGGACAATCAGCAATTTTTGTGACTTCAACTTTAATGGAAGAAGGTGGTGTTCCTCCTTCCTCGAGCCCTGCAGCTCTGCTAAAAGAAGCCATTCATGTTATTAGCTGTGGATACGAGGACAAAACTGAATGGGGTACTGAGGTAGTATCACAACCAAAATTTCATCTCTTTTTGGGGTACAAATTTTTATCTCCACAGTAACTTTGCTGTGTTGTCTCTGCAGCTGGGCTGGATTTATGGTTCAATTACAGAGGATATCCTTACAGGTTTCAAGATGCACTGTCGTGGCTGGAGGTCCATCTACTGTATGCCAAAGAGACCTGCATTTAAGGGTTCAGCTCCCATCAACTTGTCTGATCGACTCAACCAAGTGCTTCGGTGGGCTCTTGGTTCTGTTGAGATCTTCTTTAGTCGTCACAGTCCTGTCTGGTATGGCTACAAGGAAGGAAAACTCAAGTGGCTTGAGAGATTTGCATATGTCAACACAACTATCTATCCTTTCACCTCCTTGCCACTGCTTGCCTATTGTACCCTCCCTGCCGTTTGCTTGCTGACTGATAAATTCATCATGCCAGAGGTACCACCATAATTGCTATTTTTTCCAGTGAATAGAAGAAAGACAAATAGCACATGCATTTCCTTCAAACACTAAAAAATGTTGGAAATACTTTTCACCCATAAATTATTTAACTTCAGCCCTGAAATACAAGAGTGAATTCAATTAAAATGAAAGTAAATTGCATATTAGCATGTGAACAATATGTTCTCTTTTTTTTTTGGTCTAAGATAATGGTTAACATGTTTTCTGACTCGATATATCTGTACAGATCAGCACCTTTGCAAGTCTCTTCTTCATTGCTTTGTTCATATCAATCTTCACAACGGGTATTCTTGAGCTTAGATGGAGTGGTGTAAGCATCGAAGAATGGTGGAGAAATGAACAATTTTGGGTCATTGGTGGTATATCAGCCCACCTTTTTGCCGTTGTGCAAGGTCTTCTGAAGATTTTAGCTGGTATTGATACCAACTTCACTGTCACATCTAAGGCGACTGATGATGAGGACTTTGGAGAACTTTATGCTTTTAAATGGACAACACTCTTGATACCTCCAACTACCATCTTAATCATCAACCTTGTGGGAGTTGTCGCTGGAGTCTCAGATGCTATAAACAATGGATACCAATCATGGGGGCCTCTGTTTGGGAAGCTCTTCTTTTCCTTCTGGGTCATTGTCCATCTTTACCCATTCCTGAAAGGACTAATGGGACGGCAAAACAGGACTCCAACTATTGTTGTTATCTGGTCTATCCTCCTAGCTTCGATCTTCTCCTTGCTTTGGGTTCGGATAGACCCATTTGTCATGAAAACTAAGGGACCTGACACCAAGCAATGTGGAATCAACTGCTAAGAAGTTCAAATTCCGTTCTTTCTTTGATGTGCACATGCTGGAATATACTGTACATTATTGCTCTTTACAAACATATCATATATGATATATGAACACAAAATGGAGATGCACAAGGAATAAAACTAGAGTGAAATTTTTTGTGTAGCAATTTGTAATGTACCAACTACCAAGTTTTGTAATGGAAGTGAAATATTTGATTCTTATATAACTCTTTCTTCCCAACTCACCCAAGGGTTGCAGAATAATTTTGAGTTTCAAAACTTCCTAAAACTTCAACTGGAGTATTAAAATGATTTACAAATGGAAAACATTTGGACAGAAGGTTTAGCTCAACTTTTTGAATAGTTCAATGTGAATCACAAAATTCTTAACATACTAGACGAGGCTCTCCAAGGAAAAGAGTGCCTTTTTTCCCCTGGTAAAGAATTCATCTTTCTTTTAACCTTAAATGAAGACCTACTATGGTAATTTGAAACAGAAGACTGAAAAAACAAAACCAACCTCCAAAGAGACAGCCAGATGTTTGTTCAAACTCAATAAATAATAAATGCTAACAAAAGGAAAAGCAACATGTTCTAGTAAAGATTGCCAAGACATCACTGAATAGTTTGCATGTTGAGGTACATCTGACCTGTACCATGACTTTATAAGGTAAGACCTTTACAAGAATAAAAAGAGGAAGAAAAAAAAATCTTACATTAAAATCAGTTAATTATCTTTAGACTCTACATCATCAGAGTTTAATATGACATAAGAAGTCTAAAAAGTTAACAAGTTCCAGTGGAATTTCCTGAAGTGGATAACAGCCTTCAAAAGAACAAGCAAATAGCTTTGGCTAACCTATGCTTTGACTGAAAATGTTCAAAACTTTGACAATATAATGGAGAAAAAACAATCAATTACCTGATATGCTTCTGAAATCATGAAAAGGCTTGAAACTTGTACAGACAATGGAATGAGGTTACAAAATTCATTGCTTCCTGATCTAAGTCCATAAAACTGAAGCAACATGGCAGAATCGAGCTTGCTGATAGATGCAGCAAACAGTATTGTCTCTAAACAATCAATTTAATTCGGCCAACAAGCAGTTAGGTAAACAAAGAACTTCAGTATAAAATACCGTTGTCGGTCCATAATCTGTTAACAATATCTTCAAAATACTATGCGGGAATGAAATCCTATGCTTCTCAAAATGACATTGTAATTGTCATATACTCAGCATGACACTGATACAGTGGATGTTATACACTGGATGTTATTCCAATCTTAGATGCATTATGTAGGAAACAGTTTTGTCACCAATAGTCCCCGCAAGAACATATTCCATCCTTGAAGTGATGGAACCTATTGGCATCTCTTACGACTATAACTCTGTTTGTGATCTTTGATATAAATTTGGTTGCAGTATGGCAGTCTAAACAAACCCGGAGATTCTTAATAATCCTAATTTCAGTTCCAGGTTCAGTAGAAATAAGGCCAAAAACAATGGCTAACTTCTCACTGTGAACCTTCATCATTAGTTCCTTTTCTTCTTCCTCCACATCATGTAAAGCAGTATCAGTCTCTGTCTGAAATCCAGCCTCCTTCATCTTCCCCGTCAATTTCTCCAGCTCAGCATATATTGCTGCCGATTGGGGATGAGACTGGTCACCAGATGTGAAAACATGTGGGACCTGGCCAACCTCAATTAAGGTGCATCCTGGAGTCTTTACCAGCTTTCTACTTTTCGCTGTTTGTCTCACCAAAGCTGCTCGTGGATAGTTCCTCTTAGCAGAGTAAATATTTGACATCAAAACATAATAACCCATGTTTTCTGGGTCCAATTCAAATAGCTTTTCAGAAGCCACACTGGCTAGATTTGTGTTCTTATGAATCATGCAAGCACCAAGCAAGGCACCCCAAACAGGAGGACCAGGTGCAACCGGCATTTTCTTGATAAATTCCAACGCATCCTCCAACTGTCCAGCTCGGCCTAGGATGTCAACCATACATGCATAATGCTCAGCTAAGGGTTCAAACCTATACTCATGAACCATGCACTTGAAAACTTCATTGCCTTCTCTTACTAAACCAGCATGACTGCAAGCGTATAATACAGAAAGATAAGTGACCCTAGTAGGTGAAACACCAGATTTTGACATCTCGTAGAAGAGTTGTAAAGCTTCATGCCCATGGCCATGGAGACCATATCCAGAAATCATAGCATTCCATGTTACCTCATTCTTCAGTGGCATCAAGTCAAATAATTGCCGAGCCTCTGAAATACTCCCACATTTTGCATACATGTCAATCAAAGCGGTAGAAACATATATACTAGACTCAAAGCTCTTACCCTTAACTAGTCCATGCACCCATTTTCCTAGACTTAAGGCTCCAAGTTGAGCACAAGCTGAAAGAATACTGGCAACTGTGACAGGATTTGGAGTGATGTTAGACTTCTGCATTTCCTGAAAGAGAGAAATTGCTGCTTCTGTTAAACCATTTTGCGTATAACCTGCTATCATCGCATTCCAAGAACTTAAAGTTTTCTCTGAAGATTGATCGAAAATTTGCCGTGCTGATTCTATTTCGTTTAATCTACTGTAAACAGTGGTTAATGCAGTTGATACAGAAGAATCTGAAACAGTACCAGACTTCATACAAAAACCATGGATGCAGTTAGTAAGAGATAAATGACCAAAAGGGAAATACACAGGAATCAATCCCACAATTGTAGTAGAATTGACCTTTTCTCCAGAACCGAGCCACTCTTGAAATAATCTCACAGAAGAATCTGTATTACCATTGGAAGTAAATCCTGAAATCATGGCATTACAAGATATCAGATCTTTTCTACCAATGTTCCTAAACAATATCCATGCTGTCTCAACATCCCCACATTTAGAATATAATGAAATCAAACTTGTAGGCACTGAAATATGAGAATGAAAACCAAACTTTATTGTCAGGCACTGAATCTCCATTCCTAATATTAACTCCTGCAGTTCTGCCACAGCTGGCAACACCGCTACCACTGTAGTTAAATCAAACTGGGGTTCCTTACCAGAAACCATATCCTTAAAAAGTCTAATAGAACCTTCAAAAGAACACATCCTCACCAACCCAGAAATCATTGTATTACACAAAACCGTATCTCTTTGAAGCAATCCATCAAACACCTTGTGCGCTAAGTCCTCCCGACAAAGTTTAAAATACATATCAACAAGAGCAGAACCCACGTACATATCTGAACTAAATCCATCAACAATTCCCTTACTGTGCAATAAAAAACCAACTCTCGTGTCCCCCAAATGAGTTGCGGCAGATATAACAAAAGCATAAGTATAGTTATCAGGATAAAGATGAGTGCTGGTTCTCAAATGTGTAAAATGCGAAATGGCAGACAAAGGCGAGTGATTCACAGATAAGCCTTTGATGAGGACATTGAACAAGAAAAGATCAGGTTTTGGGATAGTCAAGAAGATAGCACGCGCAAGAAAAGGGGAGCCGAAGTCAAAGAGCTTGTGGGTAAGCTTGGTGGCAACAGCAATATCATTGTGGAGAGCGTTGAGGAAGAGTTGGGCTTGGAGTTGGGTTAAGTGAGAGAAAGTGGAGGATTTGTTGAGGAGATTGAAGAAGAAGTGGCGGGTACGAGGAGCACAACTGTATGCCGTTATTGTTTTCAACGACATCTCTTCGATTTTTTTTCCAAACTTGAATGGAAAGAGAGTGATGTATTTATAGTGCCGTTAAGGTTTTCCAGAAACTGGCGGGAATCAAAGACACGCATGCCTTCATTTTTTTTGTATAGTTTTTTCTTTACTATGAGAAAATATGTATAAATCCAAAATTGGTGGACTAGTAGCGAGGTAATATCACCAAAGATCAGAGGTTCTACGTTCAAAGCTTTTTGGGAGTAACAAAAAAAATGAGAAAATATGTATAAACAAATTTCTTGATGAATATTAATTTTCTTTTTGTGCAAAAGCTATCTGTATTAAATTAAGAAGGAAAAGGAAATAACTGTTTTTTCAGTTTTTTGTACTTGTACACAATAATTTTGTTATAATAATAAATTAAAATGTTACAAAAAATATTATTGCTAAATCCATTATTAAGTTCTCCCACCATTTGGGAAAACCACCCAGCCTACTTGGCTTCTGTGTGGTGTTAGAACCCAAGTGTATGGGTTTGAATATCGATCGCAGATAATATGGCAGTCCAGTGGTAGATGCTCTTTTTACCAAGACTTAGTGTAAGTCAATTATAATGGCAAGAAATAAAATAACAGTAATTTTTGCATTATGATTAGAACTTAAAGATAAATTAAAAAAATTTTAGGAGAGCTTCAAAGAAATTATGAGTTATATATACATACCTCTTTCTAAAAAAAATACTATAAAGAAAAAAGGTTAAACTATTAAATACAAGAATTTTGGCTTTAAATATGAGAAAATATTTAAAGAATAAACTTAAACATTAATAAAATAAACCTATATAACCTTTCTTTTTCCTTTTTTATGATAAATAGCTCATATATTGAATTCTTCACAATCTTTTGCTCCCTTTTCATTTTTCTTTCTCATTTGGGTGATACGAAAAATTACAAGTGGAAAAAGATTGAGCCAAAAGCTCACTATTAAAAAAGAAAAGAATTAACCCAGATGAAATTTCTGATCAACAGTCAAAAAGAAAATAAATTTACATTTACTGAGATTGAGACAGTAGAATACTCTTTTATCTAATCTCCATTCTGAGGTAATAGTTTGTAAAGGTTAGCTTAGAAGATGGGCAGGCCATGGAGGGACTCTTTTCACCATGATCGTTCGATTCGTAACAGTTTGCTTCATCTGTAACAGATGAGTTCTAACACTAAACTCCTCTACCTGATTGATGACCCAGAAAATTGAAAAAGAACAAAAAGGCAATTCAGATATCATTCAAATTCATATATTTTTTTCCAAGTTCATGAGTGTAATTATGTATATATGGAAGAACAGACCAAAACATAGTTTTTTTTGCTTAAAAAATATATCTTTCTACCAAGAAAAACCTCCTTTCAAACAATTATATGAGTGATCCAAGCCAGCAAGAATGATAGAGAAATAGCAGATTAGCCACATGTATGCCTATAGTAATAGCAATAAGACAAAATGGAGTATTGGACATATTACTGGAGAATGAAGCAATCGACAGCCTGTGTATAATTGACCCCAACAATCTTAATGTCCAACCAAGTTAAGCAATACCATTTCTAAATTACAACAAATAAATGAATATGGTGATGCCCAACCACTTCACCTAACCTATTCTGCATTGCTCAAGGATCCTGCTAGTTACATCAGGAAAAGCCGACTACATTATCTTGGGATTCTTACTACTAATTAATCTGCTAAATGAATGATTTTGCACTAAAGGATATAGAAATTGATTTCATTATGAAACCAGATTAAATTTTATATTTATGAAAATAGCATTATGTTTGTAAACTAATAATTGCGATCCTAACTATAAACTTCTGCTATAGTTGATTTTATTTGATGTCATATCCAAAAGTTTTTAGGGTTGATCATCTCAAAATCTTACAAATTACTTTGATTTAAATTATGCGGGTACACAAAATGAAAGCATCTGATGCTGATCATGACAAAAACTTTTTAGTCACTTTACTGCATCAAATCTGTAAGTATCAGCTATTAAAAGGATTTATGTTCTTACCTGCAAAGCAGTTGTGGAAGCCAACACCGCTTCCAGTTCATCAACCATGGCTTTCTCTTCTGCAGCTATAAAAGCAAGCTGAGAAACCAATCCATTCATGCCCTCAACCTACACCACAAAAGTAGAAACAAGATTCACTTATCAGTGTGCAAATAACCTCAGAAATAAAAATCTGCAACTTTCATGAGCACTGAAGAGAATCAGGCAATAGGACCGAAACTACTAGCAAGATCAGAGAAACACACATGCCCTTCTCCCAAGGGAAAAAAGAAATAAGGCAATGTTTGGCATGCCATAATGCATAATTGCAATTAAAATCCATGATTTTCTTTGTAACATTATACAGAAATTCATACTACATAATCTTACCAAACATTACCTAAGTGAATTCAATTAGTATATTAGAAACATGTGCGTAAGCTTAAAAGAAAAATATGAAGAAAATCATCAATGATTTAGGGAATCCCTAAGCATTGTAATCCAAAGTGTGATGTCTGACACCAAAAACATCAGTGCTAATCTTATGCTTCACTACTATATTTTTACCTTGAAAGCATAGTAATTAATACTCTCAATTTTGCTTCTCAGCTAATGTTAACACTACCCAATGGAGTTGCATTTTGCACATCAACCACAGAAATTGAAAGTCCTGGACACCAGTCTCCACAAATCATCAAAGAATTATGAACTGAAAACTTTATTCCCATCAATATAAGAGAGGAATCAGTATCAATATGAGGTCGTTATGTGCTCTCTGCCGTACGAACTATGAACTACATAACAATTTTATTATCAAGGTTCCATACCAATAAATTTAAGCTTCCTAGAAAACATCTATCAAAATGGAAATTCTTTTTTAATTTGTATGTATCTGTTGTTTTAAACGTACAAGCTAATATTTTCAAAGTTAAAAATGGCACTTAAAGCTATAGGATCAAGTCACTAGTCCTTCAAATTACACACTTATGGATTTGAAAAGGTACAGGCTGGGCTTAACTAGATTGTTGACCAACCACCTAAGAAATAGTTGCACTCTTGCATGAATTTTGCAGAGTCCATATAATGAAAACAAAATTACAATAACAGAATGATCAAATATAAATTTGCCACTATGTTTTATTTATGAATAACAAGAGAAAGTATGAAAGAGGGAGGAGGAGACAGAGAAGATGTATCTCACACTTGAGAGTAAAGCACATATGGAGGATCCCATTGCCTGCAGCACATCAACAGCTGAGCAAATAGCAACCTTCAAAGAGTCTAAATCTGCCTGCAAAATTACAAATCCAATAAAGAAGTCAAAAATTTCTGTCTTTAGAATTAATGCCAACAATCTTTCACAACGAAAAGTACCTTTGCCCCTCTAGTTACTGGAACACGAAGAGTGGTTGCCTCCAAATCTCTCTGAGCCCCAGCTAAAGAGTTTACATGATCTCTTTCAAGTAAAGCCCAATCATCAAGGTAGGCCACCTGAAACAATCACTAAAGCAATTAGATCATGGTGTAACTACCGAATTGACCAAAAACGGGAAAAAAAAAAAAAAGAATTTTTAAAGATTGTTCAATAAAATGCAATGGAAGTTTGTTGGTTAACTCTCAATGATTATTCGCAAGCTTTTTTCTCACCAAATCTATTCTCCCGAACCTTTCATTAATCTATAAGGATTATACAATTCAGACAGCTAAGCATATGCAACTTGATCACACAATGACAAATCTATTATAATTATACTATGCTAATTGGATCATAAATCATGAAAATGGTCATTGCAGTAAATCCTTATTTTCTCTTCCATCCTTATTCCCTTTTCCATCTTCCCATTTGTCTAATGATCCACGATGATCACTCCCAACCCCTATTGTCTTCCTTTTCCTTTTTTTTTCCTCCACTTATGCTGAAACTTCTGAAACAATGCCCCTTAAACTGCAAAGGCTTTGTTTTTTGAAATATTAATTAGTACCAACTGCAGAACGAAACACTGCTAAGGTAAAGAAGTGTAGTAGGTGGTTTCTACCAGATGGCAACCATGCCTTGGGTGTATCAGTATTGATACGCAACAGAAGTAAATCCTATAGCCATTTTCATATGATGAGATAGGGTGAATACACAAAATCACATAGTGCAGGACTCAAGTTGAATTGACTGGATGGCCCATGGTAAAGTACCAAGCAATTCTGCCGATTGACTCCAACCCCAGTCCTTCAGAGATTGAGAACCAGACCTCTTATTTTGACATAACATAGGTCCTAAAATAAAATTATTTATTACATCCAGTACTATACTGAAATGCTGGCTCATGCAGAATGTCAACTCTGGTTTACATGGCCTCTAAGTTACCACAACCTTTTTGTCTATAAGAAATCAAGAAAATTTTTGGCAAGAATACAGGATTGGTAGACAATCCCAATTTTGCTAGATATGATGAACATGTAGAAATTTGCTGTGGGCACATTTACAAGTACTAAAAAGATACATGCTTCTAAGTTTATATCTCTGTTGAAATTAAAATAACCAAGCATGTACATTGTGCAAACCCAAACCGATCTATAATGGTTCAAACTGCTTCCAAAATAATTCAGCAGCTCCTATCCAAATTTTAATTGCCCCAACCCCCAGTCAGAAGGCAAGTGGAGAAAATATAAATTTTGGACACAAGGTCAGTAGTACAGGTTCATGTGTGGAGAATCAAAGAGAAAGAGCTAGTCCACAATCAGATAATCACAGTACTCTTCACCATAAGATCTTGTTACATGTTCACATAAAAAACCACTCTAGTGTAATATGAAAAAGTAGATATTGGCATACAAAATTATAGTGTTATGACAGAGTAGAGACATTACTTGACCATTCAAAATAGCAGTCAGCTTAAGATCTAGCTTCAGCTGTTCAAGGTTGATCCTCTTCTTTATTACTGAATCCCACAGCACTAACATACTGTTCCAAACATCACACAGAGTTTTCTGCATCATCATAAAAAATTTTATGAAATTTAAAACGTCATAAAATGGAAATTATGTTGTAACAATGTCTACAATAAAAGTAATATTTGGCACTACATATGAACGCAGTAGGTTAATCTTCAATCTAGACTAAATGAGAAGTAATGTAACTAAACTTAGGCTGAATTAGGATTTTGCAGCTTCCAATATTTCTGTCCAAAAGTTCAACTTCTCTTTCGTTTCTTTCTCTTGCTCTCTTTTTATTTTCCTTTTAAAATTAGTTTCTTCCCGTTGTTGTTCTTTTTTCTTTCAAACTCTGTACATATAGTTTCTTGCGTTGCATCATGCATGGAAAGAGTTTAGGCACATACGAAAATATCATTAAAATCACCATGCTGGTAAAAGACTTAAAACATAGAAAATTTAGGAGGCCTATAGTTAGCTGACATTCAAGATGTCCTACCTCTGCAGTTACTTTCTGAATGTAAAGAACAGCCTCAGCTCTGGCATTGCTAAACCGCCATTGCAAGAATCTGTTGTATAATAGTCGTAGCTGATGAGCATCTTCAATATAGTTTGCACTCTTTTTCCCTTTTTTGACGTCCACTATAAAGTTAAGCACAGAACTAGGATTATTGGATTGGGTAGAGATACTGGCTGGCCATGTCCGAGACGGGCTGACCCCTCTAGAAGGAGGAGTGGATGGTCTTGTACGAGTAGGACTGAAACCTCTGCTAACAGAGTTCTTACTCGGTGATGAAGGGCGTGATTTTGGGGTTGAAAGAGACTGTGATCTAACTGGAGGATTTACTACAGACATTCTCTCTGATAAAGTTGGGGAAATTAGCTTTGGAGTCCGAGGAAGCCGCTGAAAATTATCATCTGCCGAATTTGACTCAAGCTTTATCCTGCCAATATCAAGACTTGATAATGTTGCAGCATCACTAGCTGATTTTTGTAAAGGTTTAAGGTTACTATCAGGCAGAGACAATCTCCTGAGTGAAGGTGAACCGATTCCAACTGGTGTGGACAAAGCTCTACCTATCTTATCAGAGAGATCCACACTTTTATTTGATGAATTGGAAGATACTCTCCCACCTAACCTGCTAGGCCATCGGTGCTGATCAATCAATTTAGAATGCAAACCATCTGCTGGTTTAGCATTCTCTGATTGATCCGGTACATTCTTTCCTCTAAAAGGACTCTTCTTTCTCTCTAATGCAGGTTTTCGCAAACCAGTAGGAGTTTCAGGCTGCTTATGAGCCACATTTGAAGATGGCCGCAAAGTACGATCAGACGAGATATTACTAACTGGTTTCTCCTTCTTGCTAACAGGAATGGAAATAATATCTGACTGGAATGAAACACTGAGACTTCTCATTGTAGAAGGCCATAAGCTCTCCGGTAATCGGCTTCCAGTACTTGGCCTTCTAGATTGTGACTGCAAATCAACAATTGAATCCCGAACTGGTGTAGAGGGGCTTAGGGGGGATGAAGGAGTTGAAGGCCGCCTTCTCTCAGCTGATTGGGCTCTTTTTGGTACTGCTATGGGAGTTTCAGGACGTGTTCTTGATATCTTTGGCGATAAACGACGCTTAGAAATAGAAGGTGAAGGCGTGGGGACTGGCACTGGTGCTGGTGATAGAGATTTGTATCTAGAACTAACTTCCCTCACTCGAGGGCGACGAGTGAAGGTTGCAGCATTGCTATTCCCCTCAGCAGAAGCCAAGGGAATTCTTGGGGTACCCAAAGCTATGTGCTTTTCTGATTCATATACATCCATCAAAGAACGTCCAAATTAGAACACATTGATGGATTTTTTCATATAATTGAAACAAATTTGACAGCTTTGGCTTTCATTTATCCCACATTGAAGGGAATCAGACCAATAGCTCAAAAAGAAGATACTTTCCCCTGCAATAAATCTGCCACAAACGCACATTACCAGGAAAAAGTGAGATACTACAGAATGGCAAAAGAAAAGCAACGAATAATAAACAAATAAAAAAGGAAACTGAAAATTGAAAAAAGGTTACTTCTTTCCAAAGACCCAGATCTGATTGAGGATGAACTTGAGAATTACAACAACTAAATGCAGATGGGCACTTAATTTTCATCAAGAAAAACTCCAATCCAACCGGATCAGGCCATGTCAAACATTTTAGCCAGAAGTGATGATAGAGAAGATGACAAAACAACATCAGGTATAGAATTACAGAGAAATCCTTGGCATGCCACAATGTGTATTAACGGTCATCACCAGAGTTTGTTCTTTTCAGTAGTAATGAAAATACTGAGGTAAGTAAGGAGGGTCCCCAAAAAGGAAAATGGGAAGACCAGAAAGAGAGAGAGAAACAGAAGGAGAGAAAGGGTGCGTAGGATAAGAGAAGAGGTTCTTTTAATTCACTTTTTTATTTCTTAACTTAATTTCCCTTTTGTCCCTCTCACGGGACTACCGTGGTCGGCTGGGCTGGCAATTTAGGTTCACTCTCACCAATACAGCACCACTCCTTCTGCATCATCATACTCAATTCAATTCGAGTAATTTCATGACATAACTTACAACAAAAAAAGAAAACGATCTTTCCAAAATAACTATCACTGAAAAGTAAATAATATACTCTAACTGATGCATCGTGTTAAGATGAACTGTAATTAATCTCAGGATCAAAAAATCAATACTACTGTTACTGTGAACAAAGAAGGAAACAATTATATAATATAATATAAATAACTTAATTATTTAATGATAAACTGCAATTGCCATTAATGAAACTGAGAGCTTACCTAGAGATCACAAAATAAATTTCAACTGTCTTTTTACCTGGGTTTTCCTAGTTTTGTCATGTACTAAAAATTTAAATATCACAAAATGAATTTAAAAATTAATGTGATTTTGTTTGTTTATAGTCAAATAATTACTAAAAGATTGAAGTTGCAGGTGCTAATGTTCTTGGGGATATGGAAGAAACATGGAGAGCCACGTGCAAGCAAGATCATTGTCCATCCCCATGTAATTAATTTACAGAGTAAAAAAAAAAATTACTAATAAAAACATATATTTTCCATAGCTAACCAGAGATTGATATAAATAATATTTTAGCTTTTGACCTATTGCAGAAAGGAAAAAAAAAAGTAATTTTCTTATTTAGGAACGAAAATCGACAATCCTCAGAGGTTTAGTTAAGATTAAAAAATTGACGTTGAAGTGAAAAAGGAGGAGGTGTTGGGTTTTAATAAGGAATTAATTATCAAAATAATTGCTGCGCTTGACAGGTTCATGTCTCTGGTTTTGAAGACATATGAAGTGATAAATGCTGTTCATGTAAATCTCTTTGTAGGTTTCAGAAATGGCAGAGGAGCAAAAGAGAGAGAAAGAGAGGTTTCATTGAATCTCAAAAATGGAACTTTGTCGATTCTACATGAAAATAATGATCAATTATACGCTAAATGTTGCTGACAAAAACAGAATCAATCGACAACACAAAAAGAAAAATGTCGAATCAATATCTCACCTTGAATCAAAACCCTAATAAATTTCTACTGATCACTTTGTTTAATTCTGTCAAATTCCATCTAATCATTTGAGGGAAATTTAGAAACTTCAATTGAAATTTGACTGTGGAGGCTGAAAGTCGTGGCAGGGAGGTGGAGGAGGGGGACCGACAGAACCGGTGAAGGTTGGAGTCGGAGATAGAATATACTGGCGGCGATTGCTTTAGGGAGAAAGAGGAATTATAGTGATTTGAGTTTTATGGGAAGAGAGAAAGAGGAGAGTTTTAATAAATAATAAAAAAAAAATTAAAGAGAAATGAAAAGTTTTTTTTTGAATAAAATTTGAGGGAAACGGTTTTTCAGTTGAGAAGGACGTTGTTTTCGCGCCACCTACTTATGAATAATAAATCAGACTTTCTTCTTTTTTATGTTTTTGACTGTTAATTTGTTGTCCTTCAATCTAATCCAAAACTTCCAAACCTTATATATATATATATATATATATATATATATATATATATATTCTAGTGTTCTTTGGGATATATATATAATAAAATCAGGCATATTTCATTTTTATTTTTAAAAAACATAATCACATTAATTTAGAAAAAAAATTTCGGTTCTTCATAAAAATAAATATAAAAACAGTTTTGTTAAATATTTTTTGTAGCTTCCTTTTCTTTCTTCTTCATTTTTCTTTCATTCTTATTTTTTATCGAGGATTTTTTTTTCTTTTTTTTCACTGATATTTTCATTTTAATCAACGGAGACTCTTTATTTTTTACGAGATCTTCGACAGAGATTCTCTATTGTCGACAGAGATTGTAGTTCTTTATTTAGATATTCCGATCAATTTCAGATTAAAATTAATTTTGTATTTTAATTGCTTCTTTTTCTAATATGCTTCTTTTTCTAATATGCTTCTTTTCCATGGCAAAAGACGTCAATTTTGTTTAGAGAGGGTGACTCGTTAATCCAGTGGATGATCAGATTTAGATGTCGATTGTTTCTCCTCATCTTCTTTTACATTCTCCAATAAACTTTACAATTTAGCTTCTCGTTTATCATCCACCTCCACAGAAACTACCTTTCGATCTGCTATTGCTTTCTTCTTCTCTATATCGATGCTATGCTTTTTTAATTTCACTACTTTTGTTTGAGCACTTACTTTTATTTCAAAATCTACGTGTTTATTGAGAATCTCTAGAGTCATGATGGCCATTACAAAGAAGTAAGCAACATGTCAACTAAAATTTCGAGTTATCTTGTATATATAAGAAACTTAAATTTCATAAACTGAATCAAAGGCCTACAAATCTGAAACTTTGAATCTAAAATCAATTGAAAGAGTTATCATATGTCTTTTTGTTTGGTTAAACTTTTGTTGAATTTTATTTTTATTTTTCTTCTATGTTTTATTTTTCTTGTTTTGTGTAAATACATGTTGCATATTTTGTTGTTCTATTATTGAACATTGTGTTTTTTCACTATTTTTTATTTATTTTTCTTTTTGATAAAAACATATTTGACAGTTGTTATATTATTATTGAATATTTTTCTATTTTTCAACTATATTTTATTTTTATTTTTCTTTTCGTGAAAATATGTTGGACTATTGTTGAATATTTTCTCTGCTTTTTAACTATTTTTTTTTTATTTTTCTTTTTGGTAAAAACATGGTGGACAGTTGTTGTATTATTGTTGAACATTTTTTTTTTTTTCAATGTTTGATTTTTTTTTTTAATATGTTGAACTGTTATTGTACCGTTGACTATTCTTTTTTTTTTTCTACGTTTGCTTTTCCTTGTTCATTTTTGTTAAAATATGTTAATCAGTTGTTGTACTGTTTTTGAATATTCATGAATATGTTTTGATTGTGTTTTTAACTAGAATTAGTAACTTACTTTTTATTTCTTTCAATTTTCAATTTGTGGCTTTTTTTTTTTTAATTAGTGATCTTGTTCTATATTTTTTTTATCTCTGTTTTTCATATTGGCTTAAAATAATTTATATTTTTTTATAGGCTATGTGTTGACTTACAGCCTCAATAAAGAATAGCTGATTTTGGCGTATCTAATAATATTAAATTTTTTTTATTTGGAATTGTGAAAAAAAATTCAAATGCAAATTTACAAAAAAAGCCGATGGTGTTCGTTCGCCCGATCATTAGCTTCTAGCCGGTGGAGTTCATGTTGGCAGATGATTTCCGGCGAGTGGCGTTAAGGTGAAGGTTGCCCGATGGTGGGCTGAGGGAGGAAGCGAGAAGGAGGAATTATGTTGAGACCTCCATTATTATTGCTGAGAAATAAAAATGGGAGAAAGGAAGAAGATGA
>CATIWJ010001526.1:0-27518 GCA_949640765.1 Croton laevigatus | reverse complement strand
TTAATTGAAACTAGTAGGCATAATGAGGTTAATTAAGGGACTTTAGGCAATTTGGTAATGAATTTAGACTACCGGAGATAGTGACGTAGCCAGGATTTGGATTTAACTGATGCTGAAACAATTTCTTAATTGAAACTAGTAGGCATAATGAGGTTAATTAAGGGACTTTAGGCAATTTGGTAATGAATTTAGACTACCGGAGATAGTGACGTAGCCAGGATTTGGGCCCCCGACGCCGAAATCCTGGCTATGCCTCTGATTATTAAAGTGGATAGCTCACCTTATTAAAAAACGTGAAAAATTGAAGACAATTAAACACTACTAATCCTACATTTTTAATTTCCATAAAAATTTTGCTTTCTCTATATAAAACGTTGGAGGTAATATTATTTTTAACAAATAATTTTAAGGCATTGAATTTTTGAAAAGAAAAAAGAAGAGTATCGTGTAGTATAATTATATATTCATCTCCTACTTTCTTCTCTTCCTTGCCAAATACAGCTCCCACAGTCTATTATTTCCCCTATCTCGTCCTTTTCTTCTGAAGTTCCCAGGGCGTTTCTCCTTCACCTTTTTCAACAATCGATTATGAAATTCCTTCTTGTGCTGGTGGTCCATGTAAATCTTCAATGCACATATAGCATGGATTTCAGGTTTGTATTTCTTATTTGGTTTTGGTTGATTGATTCTTTCTTTTTAGTAGTAATTGTGTTATGTTATGGTACTTGCTTTTTGTTAAGTATCATTTGGTTTAAGTATGTCTATTTTCTGGGGAACTTCATGGAATTTATCTTTTGAAAATTAAGATTGAAAATGTTTGATTATATATTAAATGTTTAAAAATTAAATAATAAAATATTATTTTAAAATTACACATATAATCTTTATATAAAATAATAGAATGATAAAATAAATGATAAAAATAGAAATTTTTTATCATTTCATATTTAGGAAGTATACTTCATTGGGTTGAATAGATCAAATTTTTTACTTTTTGAGAACTTTTTTTTTTTTTATAAGAATCAATGAAAAGTTCTTCTTATTTTTTGGGAAATTTAACTTTCGAATTCTACTTACATCAAATCAAATGATAGCTTAATTAAAGATTTGATAGCTAAAGATTTGATATGATGATTAAAATCTAGATTTATAATTTTTCATTCTACTCTAATTATATATTTTTCTTGATAATTTTGGTTCATGAGGTTAACAACTGGTTAGTAAATGATGATATAGTTCTCGGTTGTCAATTTATTTAGAATTTCTTTTCTTTTCCTTCTAATTTCTTGTTTGGTTGATGAAAAAAAAAATACGAGAAAGCAAGAAAATATAAATGAGTTAGCCTAAAAATATAAAAGCTCACTCAAGTTTTAATTTATTTCAATTTCATCTAAAATTAAAAATTAAAGTATAATTGTGGCAGAAAATTCCTGGTGCGGCATAATGATAAGCCTTGAACTACATAATTTGCTCATATTTCATTTTTTTTTTTAATTTTTTTATAGCCTCTCCATAACTTGGCTCACTATCAGTTAAAAGGCTCCTTTAAACGGATTTTAAATTGCTGTAAATTGTAATATTATTTTTACAAATTATCAATTTTTAATTTTTAAAATTATTTAAAGTGCCCTCATCTTACGATTTGGAAAAGAAGAGACAAATGGAGATTTGAGAACATTTAAGTTTTTATGTTTCAATTATAATTATATTCATTTTGATTTTATTAGCGAAAAAAAATTGCGAACAATGGATATTAAGAAATAAAGAACAAAAGTTACAGATTTTCTAAGTTTTCTAACGTTTTTATGCTCATGTGTTGTTATATGTTGTTGCCATTTGGTGATAGAAAATGGATCTTTGATTCCTTTTGGTTGAAAGTTTTCGATTTTCAAGTATGGATAACGATATTCTATCGATGGAGCATGTTAGTACGGTCTGTTCCTCCATTAATATTTGGTTATTTTAACTTTTCTAAGAGTTTGAGCAGTCATAAATTTTTCGAAAGATAAAATATTCAAAAACATTATTTCAGTCAATCAATTTTTTTTTTCTATTTAAAGAATGACCAATATTTTATTTTGAAAATTAATTTTTTTTGTAGAGATATGAAGATCACCATTAAACATAAAGTTTTAATTATTGTATTTTTTATTTTTCATATGGAATTATGATGATGTATAGCAATTATATTAATAATTAATAAAATTCATATTTTATTTTATTTTTTAAATATTGAAAGAGTTGTTTACTCTTTCTTTACCCTTTTTTTTTTTAATGAATCAAATAGTATTAGGAGGTGTTTGGTTGGGGTAATCAGAAAAGGAAAAGGGAATGAAACCTTTTGTGGTTGTTTGTTTGGCCTTTTTAATTATTCTCTTTACCCATTTTTTGTTTTGACTTTCCCCTAATTCCCCCAAATTGATTCCCCAACCCCTCAAGGATTTTTTATTCACTTTCTCTTCCTCATTCTCCAACCAAGTATAATAACAATAATAATAATAAATATTATTAATAATAAATAAAAAAATAATAATAATTTGTAATTAATAATAATAATAATAATAAATAAAAATAATAATAAATAAATAAAAATAATAAAATAATTAATAATAATATTATTAAATACATAAATAAAATAATAAATAATAATAATAATATATATAAAATAAATAATAATAATAATAATAAATAAATAGATAAATTAATAATAATAATAATAATAATAATAATAATTATTATTATTATTATTATTATTATTATTATTATTATTATTAAACACATAAAAAATAATAATTAATAATTAATAACAATAATAATAATAATATATATAAATAATAATAATAATAAATAAATAGATAAATAAATGAATAATAATAATAATAATAAATTATAATAATGAATAATAATAATAATAATAAATGAATAAATAATAATAATCATAATAATTCCGATTCCCTGATTTAAACCAAACAGTCACAAAAGGAATTTAGGGGGCAAACCATTTCATTTCTGAAGCATAATCAAACAAGAAAAGGTATTATGATTCTCTGTTTCCTTTCCCTTTTGTTTCCCTTTCTTAATTCCATTCCATTTTCCCTGCGCGAACCAAACGCTCCCTAATTTAATTTGGCCCACAAGAGATATATTACACCATTATGAAATTATGGATTGGTTACGTCCGCATGGTGTATGGTATGATGACAAGTGCATAAAGGTAAATTGGTTGAACCAAATTAACACTCTTATTTTGGAATTGAACTAACCTAATATTCCAATTAAAACTCATATTTTTCTTCTATCAAACAAGGTCCTTATGTAGATGTTAACCTTGTAATCTCTATATTATATATTACTACCTCCGTCTTTTGAAGATCTTTACATTTTCTATTTTGGGTGTCTTTTTTGGTTATTTACATTTCTATTTATATTAAGTTTTATGATTGTTTATTGTTATTTCTTTATTGGTATTGGTGAAAAAATAAGTGATGTAAAGGATTAGTAATTGTTTATTATTATTTGTATATTGGTATTGGTGATTTCTTGGTATTTGTATTTTTAGAGTGTAAAGAATTTAAAAAGACGGAGATAGTACATTGAATGAACCCACTTGAAAACTTTTTTTCCCTTTTAAATGACAGCAGTGCTCACAAAACTCTAGCCCAAAGCATTTTTTTTTAACCCACTTGACTTTTTTTCTGGATCCGCTATTCGTTTTGACGAACACACTCTCAATATGAATGCATTTTTTATGAAAGGACTCTAGAGTTTGATAGTAGTAAACTACTGAGACCTAATAATATATTATTGAAAATCCAGGACCTGAAATCAGATTTGTCAAAAAGTCAGGGGCTGTTGAGGATATTTCTCCCAATTATCAATTATGGTTTGCCGTGCTTAGCTGATCTTTTCTCCAGAAGCGGAAAAAAGCCCTGAAAAATGTTCTCTGAATCGACGTCTTCTATAAGCAAAAAGCGCCCTAAACAAGGTTCTAAGAGCCCTAAACCCGACATTAAACCCCGCTCATCTTCTTCTTTGCGTGGTACAGTAATGGAACCTCCTCAGAGCTTGTTTCCTTCGAAGGATGATTTGTTGAGACTCATAGCGATGCTAGCAATCGCATCTTCAGTGGCTCTAACTTGTAATTTCATCGTCAGTTACATCAATCCCACAACTAAACCCTTCTGTGATAGCAACATAGACTCTCCAGATTCTTTGTCAGGTGGATTTTGCTATTTTTTTTTCTTTTATCATTTGCGGCCCTATTTCCTTTTGCTCTTTTCTTTCTTCTTTTTGTTTTAAGGAATTGCATTGGTTGAATTCTTTTAGATATATTGTTTTCGTCTACTTTAGCTGTTTATCTTTTGGATTAATTTTTATGCACAAATCATGTTGAGCTGGAAACAGTTTGAGCAATAATTCGAATATAGGATTATAGGATGAGCTAGTTCTCTAATTTGCGCTTGGTTGAGATGAATGTTTGTTCTAAATAGACTAAGCATTCTTTTGAAGCCCATATAAATGGGAACTTCGGCCGGGCGCGAGAGCTCACAACTTCAAAATATTTTAGAAAATCTATTTCAATATGATGATTTTTTTTTTTAATTTAACTGGTGACATCCTAAAACATTGGATAATGTGTATGATTTTGATCCATACATTCATATTAGAAAAGATAATAGTATGATTTTGTTGCTCATTGTGGATACAAGGTTCTAGATAGGAGTGTAAAGATAACTAACTTTAAACCTTTTCTTATTTTTGTATGATAGTTGAATTATGCTCTAAAATCATGTATTGGTGTTAATTCTATTGTGCTTTGTGTTTTCTCCACTAGTCTCTTGTTTCATGTGATAGACCATAATGCAATTCTTGTAGTATCCTGTGGAAAGTTTGCTTGTTTCTGATGTCTACTAATTTTAATCAGTTGTGATATCTTCTCATGTGCATTCATTTCTTCGGCACATTTAATTTTTTTTTTTAACATAGCTTCGGCACATTTAATGAACAATATAGTATTGCAAATGTGTGATTCCTAGGCCTAAAATGTCAGTCTTTTTGTGGTGTTTATTGCCATTTTCCCCATTTCTTTTTTTTTTTTTTTTTTCAGATTTTTGTGAGCCTTGTCCAATAAATGGAGAATGTACTGAAGGAAATTTGGAATGTGCTCAGGGCTATAGAAAGCATCGAAACATGTGTATAGAGGATGGAGATATTAATGAAAGAGCTAAGAAAATTGTCTGTTCTAAGAATCTTGTTCATTATGGTACTCTAATTTTCTAAGGATGGAAGAACTACATTTTAAGATTTTATTATATTTATCTAAAATTCATTTACTTATGTCCTGTATAATTGCAGTCAGAGAGGGTGGAAACTCGCCTTTGTGAAGCTTATGCTCAATTTTTGTGTGAAGGAACTGGTACAACTTGGGTCTGCTTCTCTTCCAACCCTCCAATGTTTTAAAGCATACTGATGGTGTTCAAGGGATATGCAGCTGGCTTATTAATAAGATTTTTGTTGACAGGTGCGAGAAGATGATATTTGGAATGGTTTGGATGAAAACCAACTGATGGAAAATTTACAGCAAGATAGTGGTATTTACGCATTAACAAAAAAGAAGACAATGGAGATCATTAGTAGGTTATTGGAGCTAAGGACAAATTCCTATGGGTATACTACTTCCTTCACAATTTATGCTAAGATTTGGTCTCTTGTTGTATGTGCTCCAAGTATTTGATCATATGAGTACATTTTACAGGAAAAAAGAGTTGAAGTGTCCAGACCTAGTTGTGGAACATTACAAACCAATTACCTGTCGCAGCCGTCAATGGATCTCCAACCATGCTTTTGTTCTTGTACCACTTTGCGCACTGGTAAACAATTTTCTAAATGCATTCATTTAGTGCCTTAAGTTAGACATAAGAGTGTTAATCTTTGTTCACAGCATTGAGCATCTACAGGTTGTGGCATCCGCATTATTACTTAGGAAAATCCAATGTCGATGGTATCTATCAACTAGAAGTGAAGAGTTGTACAAACAGGTATTCAAAGGCTGTGTTTCTTTCTTTTCACGCAGAACACCAGTTATATGATTTTCATCTTCTTGATTTGGGCTACTATGGGGACCATGGTCTGTCACTTAAATGTCCTTGGTTCAAGATTTCATTTCACTAGTGTTGTTTCACTAATGATATTTACTTGTTTGAACAATGTTTCTCAATTAGAAAATAAAACTCTTGCTTGAGAGAAAAAGTACTAATGAATCCATCAAATGGATAGAACATAAGGTTTTATGATACGATTGCATGATGTATTGAGTAGTAGTGATATTGTAGCACCATGATTGCTTGCTTACTATATGAATGTTTTAGAGCCTATTTACTGATGTGGTCAACCTTCCTAATAAGCAAAATTTTTAACTATAAGCAGTTTTACCAAAACTTATCAACTTATAAGTAACTCAAAAATAAGCAGCATCTTACTGCTTATTTTTAGCTATTTATAAGAATTTGAGGTTTGACCAAGTGAAAGAATGTTATACCCCATTTATTTTTTAAAAATACAAAATCATCATCTTATTTATCTCTGACGCAATCAATATCTATGTATTCTTTTGTGTTCACAAATTTGATTGCACTACTGTTTATAAGTTATTTATTAGTCAACTTAGACAAGCATGTTGACTGTTTATCAGCTGCTCATCAAACACTCTGGTAAATAAACAATCACTTATTTTTCAACAACTTATATTCAGGTTGGTAAACATCTCCCTTAATTTTCAATTCACATATTTTTCATCATGGTTGCAAAAAATATTCCTAGAACTACAACTGTGTCTATGACATTCCTTATATTCAGGTCAGAATAATCTTTCATCCTTGGAGTTTTTTTTTTCCCCTCATGGGATTAAGTTTCTAGCCTTTTACAGCCCCCATGTGAATATTAACATGGTTTGTTGAAAGATAATTATTCGCATGAAAGGCAGAAGTAACCAATAACTTCCCGCCGTTGTCTGTTAAACATAAACATCCCATTGTTAGTTTTGAAAAAACCACTAATGCAGATTTTGCTCATTTGTTAGGTTTGTGAGATACTAGAAGAGAATGCTTTGATGTCCAAGAAGTCAAATGCTGAATGTGAGCCTTGGTTGGTTGCCTCTCAGTTAAGAGATTATCTACTTTTGCCAAAAGAAAGAAAGGATTCTGTGTTGTGGAAAAGGGTAAAAACAGTTACTTATAATTACATATGAATTCAGGCCCCAATAAATGATCTTGTTCTTTAAGTTCTCTGAAATGGAATTAGAACTTTTAGCATTAGGATGTTGACTGAATCTACACTGAGGCTTACTTTTCTTTTGCTTTTTCGTTAGACTGATTACTTTGGTTTCTGAAATCATTTGCTCGTGCAACATTTTATACTTGAGTTTTTTCCTTGTAAGTTGTAACGAATCTCATAGTGAGAGTTTAGAATAATGGAGTGAAAGTAGTTAGAGTTGACAGAATGAGTGATTGGAATTGCGAATGGTTTTCTACAACATTTAAAATTACGCAAATAAAAACTATATTAATAATGCACCCAGATATCATTATAGTCTAGTTTTTTTAATAATTCATGGAGCAACATTTATAAAGATTATATAATTAAGGAAAACAATTTTAATACAAGATTTATTTAGAAACTATAATTGATTTGTAATTGCATGTACCATGTAAGGGATCGTCATACCAGTAGATGAGTAGCATGTCCCACCCGGTATTTAAAACCTTGCTGAAAGATTTTTTCGTTTGTCTCTAAACCATATGATACCCTGCTTCTATACCTGATAAAGTTTAAATTGAATTGACTTCCGTATAGCAACGATTAACGTGATCAATTGCTGATCCATCACTTGGTACACTGACGACTAGAACTCTAATGACTGAAGGAAATAATGTCTTTCGAATTGCAGGTTGAGGAGCTGGTACAAGAAGATTCTCGAATAGATCGATATCCTAAGCTGGTGAAGGGTGATTCAAAAGTTGTATGGGAATGGCAAGGTGTGAGAATTGATTCTTCCTTTTTTTTTTTCTTTTTAATTCAAAATATGCTCAATTCAATTTATTAATTAGTATTTTGTTCTCTGGTTTTTTCCTGGGGCCATTTTCTTAACAGTAAAGATTCGACCAACTAAAGAACGTGGGTATTCAATTATTAGAATTGTCCTTTTTGGGCTTCTTCTAGCACTCAAACCTCAGATCATTTATAGAGACAATGTTATTTTTTATTGGGCACTGTAGTTGCTTGTGGATCTTTTTTCTATGTGTCAAGCTCTTAAAAGTGTTTGGTAAATTTTGATGCCCACTACAGAACTACACTACTGGAGTGGAATTAGACCGGAACCATAATTCATGGGCCTATTTCCAGTTATTGCATAGGAACCAATAAAAAAGGGAAGAAAGTGGTTAAATTGCATTAGAACCAGTAACTAAGAGGCTTGGATGTTGGGACTGAAAGAAACAGTTCCAGTCTCATCTCCAGGACTAATTAGCCCGACACCACCAGTTTAGCAAATCAACCACCTCTATGTAAATGTTTGATAAAATGAAACATCTCGTTTATACAGATATTGCAAACATTTTGAAGAATTTGATTATTCGGCTATGGTATGTTAATGGCTGAAAATCTACACATTATTTTTTCAGTTGATGTCTTTGTAATGTTAAGGAACACATTTTTCGGAATTTCTATAACAGCATCAATGATTGTTCTCCATTGAAGCAAGAAAATTTGCACAAGTTGTTTTCCAATTTCACTGGGTTTAATATTTTGTATATTCTTTAGGAAATTATCACATTAATACATTTGAACATGCATTATAATAAGCAAATATATTTACTTTTTGTGTACTAAGATGAGTACTCTTTCTCAATATTACAGTTGAAGGTTCCTGGAGCTCCATGAAGAAGGAAAGAAGAGAAATGAGCAAATTAAAATCTGTTGAAAAAGGCGTTGAGGAAAACTCAGATAGACAAATCCCTCTTTTGAAGTCTGGTAAGCTCTGATATAATATAGTGTTTAATTTTCAGTTTAGCTGTTGCAAAACTTCCACGCTGTTAAGTTGCATTTTTATTGGTGTTGCTTGTATGTTTGTTTGATTACTGGGTGCAATCAAGCCTAGTTGAGTTGATTACTGGGTGCAATCTAGCCTAGTTGAGTTGAGACAATCGTATAGTGCAAGCAAAGCTTGAACTTAACCTGATAGAAAACTCAAAGCCCAAAAACGTAATTTGACTTTGATTGAAATTAATTTTCAATTAGAACAACTATTTGAAAATTTGGTGCATGGGTTGCATAATTAAATAGTGTATAAAGATACTGATTTCACGGTGATTGTGGGTTGATACTAGCTTAATGAAAACTGATTATATGGGAAAAATATAACTTCTGGTCAAGGGTAAGGTAAATCATAAACAATAATTATAAGAACTATCTATAGTTAAAGGGTAAGGTAAATCATAAACAATAATTATAAGAACTATCTATAGTGAATTTTAAATTGAGAGCTTAAATATAAGAAGAATGCTTGTTTTAAGGACCTAATTTCAAGGTTATCAAGGTCCTTCATTTAGCATTTCCATAACTAGTCCATATCATTGAATAGTTTGTTCGTAAATTGAATACAATGTTTCTAATTCAAATTCAAGAATCTCAACTTTGGCATTCAGACTTTATAGGAAAATGACTTCATGTTTGCACAGTCAGCACCTTGTTTTTTCGATAGATTGATTATCCAGAACTTGAACCATTAAACCAGAACATAGTTTTTGGTTTCCTTTCCTATCGAAGCCATTCTCCGAAGTCATTGAAGGATCTCTTAAATATAAAGAAGAGATGGAGATTTGTTGGAATAATGAATGAAGATAGAAGCTTGAAATTTATTCTAGATCCAAAAGGTAGTGTGCTTGGTCCATCTAAATGAGACCTTACTCCACGCTGTCACCTTCAATCCAGTAATGAACATTTTTCAGTTTCCCATCTTAATGACATAATTTGTTATAATTTTTTTATAATGTGCGTGTTGAAACAAAAGTTATTATTTTCATATATAATCAGTTTTTATCAGTAGTTGCTGAGGCTCAGTTGTTTTACTCGTTTGCATATTAAATTAATATTTTTTGGTACAGATACAAAGAAGGCATGGAGACTGGTGTTTTGACGCGTTCCTGCCTGTTATAGTTTCCCTCTCCATTGGCTCCTGGCTTTGGGATAATGCCTGTTTCTGTTTTCCTTTTTTGTAAAATTATACTTACCCTTCTGAATATGGAGGAATTTTTCATGACATTTTTAAGCATTCTTCATAATTTCTGGTAAGTTTCTAAATTCTGTCTACACTTCTAGTAGCTGGTGAGTCTCCAGACTCAGGTCTCTTCGTTTAGCTTCTTTCAACTACTGTGAGCTGTGCAATATATATCAACTTCCTATATAACAATTTTCCTCTAGAATCTCTGACTATCAATAACTTGATCTTGATTCCTGAAGATTGTATTATTCTTGAATTTCCACAACTGCCATAGCCTTTGCACAAAGAAACTGATACATCAAAGTAACCATAAACCTTACAGATCATTAATGATCGATGGTGGTGGGTCTATGGAAAGGGTAAAGAAAGATGCATCAAAGAAACGGAAAAAAGAAAATGGATATTGTTTTTCATTAACCACTGCTCATTGACAAGCGGCTGAATTTTACAATTAACAAGGTGTTGAGCCTAAAGAGTTCAGGTGGAAGCTTCGAAGTGAGCTTGGTTTAGCAGAAGCTCAATTGAGTTTGTTATCATTAAATCTTAAACCCAACTAATCAACTCGAAAGCAAATATGAAATACAAGTCTTTTACAAAAGCTAACGATTATATTATAACCCAAAAGTATGTGTTTTTTAAATTCCAGTTTGTATCACAGATAACTGGAACATTTCTGTGATTTTGAAATAAAAACATATTCAAGATCTCCGATGAAGGAACCAATTTGGCATTCAAATTAGAAAATTGTTGAGTGTTAGTGCTTATTATCCTTGAAGGAAGAGATGGGTTTTGTAAACATTAACTAAAGAAAATTTTAAAAATAACCTAAACGGCGGCAAAATAATACTCTTTTTTTTAAATATACAGGCCATGGACCATATAAAAATTGCTAATGCTACCCTAGAATAACGATAATATTGTTAGCACCATATCAAGATTTCCTAAATTTAATGGTGAAAGTTTGGAAGGTTGGTTACTTAGTAGTCGCTGTTATTTTGAAAATGGTAAATCTATAATAGGAAAAACAAACAACTATTTGGAGGGAAAGGCCTTGTAATGGCATCAAAGGCTATGTGCAGTTGTTAGGTGAGGCAGCCTTTTGCAGATAGCTAGATTTGGATCTCAAGTTTATAATGATCCACAAGTAGATTTTTGATGAATCGTAAACAAATTAGTACAATACAGGACTATTTGGATAGTTTTGATGAAATCTACCCTCAGGCTTAGATTTCAGAAGGTCAAGCCATCAATTTTTACTTATCTGGTTTGATAGATGAACTACAGATGCCTGTAAGAAGCATAAACCAGTCAACTTATGCACTAGCAAAATTGCAGGAGCTATCATTGTTGGCTATGCAACATAAACCTAAACCTAACCGATTCCCTTATCCACATTCAGTTACACTAAATCATCACATAACCTGAGAGCCAAAATATTGTGTTTCTAGTGTGATGAAAAGTACATGTCTGGTGACAAGTCCCCAGAAGAGAGGTTTTCATACTCCAAGTGAAGAAAATTGTAGAAGAAGAAGAGGGTGATGTAAGCGAGCACTATGTTTATTGTAAAACTCCTCATGAAACTTCAGAAAACCAACTATCAATGTATGCTTTACAAGTTAAAATAATAACAAATAGTGCCCGCGTAGGACATGAGAGCAAATTAGCTTAAACCATACAACAACAACAACATGCCTTAGTCCCAAACAAAGTTGGGGTCGGCTAAATTAGCTTAAACCATAAGGACCTAAAATAAAATTTGCTTAAATTTAATTATAAGTATATACATTCTTGCATAAATCTTTCTTCATATAACTTTTCAAAACAGTCTTGAAATAACGATGCATACAGAAAAGAGATTCAACCCATGCAATTTGTTATTGTTTTATAACTTTGTAAAAAAATGACTTTGTTCATTTTTCTCTATTATTATTTATTTTAGACTGCATCTTTAATTGATTAATTATTTTTCATTGTTTAGTTGTTTTGAGCACAAGCAGAATAGAAATTGGAAATCCCAAGCTCCAGCCTAATTCTGTGCACACACATATATATGCCCTAAGCAAAGTTAAATTCTTTCCCCAATAAAAAGATTATGTAATGCAGAGAATCAAAAGATATATAAAACATATGGCAAACTGGGAGTAAAATCCAGTTCAGTATCAAATCCAATTAAAAAATTTCTCTTTGAAAATACCCATTTAAGATGACTTAGTCGAGCATATAGATTCGAGACGCAATATCTTGAACCAACCAATCAAATCCTTCAAGCAGTCCCTCCCCTGTGTATGCACTACAGCCTATGATTTCCCAATGTCGGGTTTTATCCATATTCTCCAGGTTTAGTACCTACAAAAGTGAAAGAAAAATCTATTTTATAATTTCAAAAGAAGACAACCTTGTAGGACTGTATGCATATATATGTAAAGTTTCATACCAGTAAGCAAAAGTCTACTTATTTACTTCTTTTTCCTTTGAGATGATAACATAATAGAGAGTTGGATTCAAGTAGAATAGAAATTGTCAGTTTACTGTGCTAAAAAGTCATCAAGCAACATCTATATAAAAATTCTCAGCACTATAAATGAGAAAAAGAGAATTATCAGATTGAATTGAACCATTATGTCCGTGAAGTTTTAAAGACATTTTGCATACTTCCATAATTCAATAAATATGTGCCGAGAAGTAGAAACAATAAATATGTGAGATATCAAGTTAATTGGCCAAATCATGCACAATTGTAACAAACCGATAAGCTTTAAAGACATTTCTCATGAAGTCTACCATTTCTAGGCTATGCAATTGCACGTAAAGAAGTGGAAAATTACTGAGCATTGGCTAAAGTCTCAATATCAAAGTGGACATATAATAGTCAAACACAAAAGCAGAGTAGTAACAAAATGAAAAGGACAACTCAAGTTGATTTGGCAAAATAAAAATTCATAACGAAAAGATTTAACACTAGCCTTAGCAATTTCATCTGGTTTAAGTGCACCCTTTAGGTCTTGCTTATTTGCTAGTATTAACAATGATGCTCCAGATAACCTCTGTCAAAATGAAATTAAAATCGCAAATTCAGCAGATAAGCACAAATAAACTAATAAATCAAGGAAACGAAACAAAGCAAGAACAAGTAATATGAAATGAAACAGTAATATGCATTAAAATAATAAAAAAGAGAGAGAGAAGCAACAATGGAAATTAATATAAGTAAGCATATACCTCTTCCTTCAAAAGGTTATCAAGTTCCATTTTGCAATCATCTAACCTTCTGAGATCTGAACTGTCAACTACCCATACCAAGCCATCAGTTTGCTCAAAATAGTTCCTCCAATATGATCTTATAGTTCTCTGGCCCCCAACATCCCATATATTTAAGGTATACCTGCCATGTTTGAAAACAATTAAAAATGCTATCATCTAACATTCTATTAACACAAACAAGAAGAAAAATAAGCACCATTCCAACTAGAGAATCCTTTTTATTTCGATTTAAAAATAAACAATACATAATGGTAAATAATGAAACATGCTCAACAACCACAAGAGCCTAGCATGATCTTGACAAAGCTGCTACTTTGCAAAAAATATAGATGAAAGTGCAAACAAAGCCTTACTTTTGGTAAGTGAGAGTCTTAATATTAAAACCAAGAGTAGGACTGATGATGCTAGTATCTTCCCCATTCAGCTTCAAAACAATTGTCGTCTTCCCAGAATTATCAAGACCCCTGCATACCATACAAGACAAACCATGTGTTTATCTGGCGAGGAGGAAGATGAAAAATAATTGGATAAATACATACACCATCAGAATACGCATTTCCTTCTCTTTTCTCTTGATTTTTCGGATGATGCTAAGTAGCCCCATTCTTAACCAAAACAAGCTAATCAAGGATTTGGTTTGCTTTTGAATAATGTGTTCACAATCACAGCAACCTAACAGCAGAATAATCTATATAAATACATTAAAAGAGAATCGGAAATCACTGTGCTTAGGATCGATTGAGGAAGACCACAGATAGATCGATTGAGGAAGTTTTTGTTTAAGATAAGAGATTAAAAGGCCAGCTGAGAGCTAGATTTTTAATCATTGGGAGCAGAAGCACGAAGGTGATCGAAGAATATGCTGGCGGACTGGAGTATGAACAGCTTGGAGAGAGGGCCTCTGGAGGTGGATGCCGCTAATCAAAAACAAGGGAAAATTACTTCGTGATCTAACGGTTGATATTTTATGTGTAAGTATTCCCATTTTTTTTCCCCAAAAGGTATTGGTTTTATTATCATTCAATATAATTACATATAGTTCTACGTTGATAATCCCTATTACATACAAAATTTCGATCAAGAGAATTCCTAGCTAGACTGTGCACTAGCCTGTTACAAGACCGAGATAAAAAAAACATCCAACCTCAACTAATTTACGGAGCTCAACTCAAATATCTTCGATCAGATCCATATACTGAAGGTATAACTTACCTTGCCTTGAATTACCTCCGCAATTGATTTCAAATCAGATTCAACCAAACAGCATGACCACTGTTGACATTTGATTAAATCCACTGCCATTTTGACTGCAAAAATTTCAATTAATAAAAGGTCAGAATTATCAAAGATACTTTTTACCTTTCATTCCACTACTCTGCCATTGGAATTTCTGACTACAATAGCGATTGCTCCATAATTATTTTCCTTATCAGTTGTCGCATCCACATTAAGCTTAACAAAACCTTGTGGGGGGGATAACCATGTAGATGCTGATAAAGATGAAGCTTTTGTAGGGACAGATGACCCAGTGTTCTCTACATGATTAAATTCCATCCAGTTTCTCACTACAGTCTACACAACATCAGATGCACCCAATGATACTCCATTAAATACCTTGGTGTTGCGTGCTTTCCGTATCTGCCATAAAAGAAAAACAGCTAAGGAGACAGAATCTCTCATATGTCTCACATTTTGTATCCATGAGTTTAAAGATTTCCACAAATCAATCGGCCCATTGCCTTGGATAATCACTATGGATGGCTAGAGGTGAAACAAACCAAATTGCACGAACAAATGGGCATGAGGAAAAGGTATGCTTTTCATCTTCAATCTCCTAGCCGTATGTACAAGCATTTGAAAGAGATGGCAGTCTTTTAATCAGATTAGACCCCACAGGAAGACCCTTCCTTAAAAATCTCCAAATAAACAATTGCAGTTTCCTTGGAGTATTTAACTTCCAAATACTTTTCCACTGAAACTGGATAATACTCTCATTTTGAATAAGAATAGCTTTAAGCATTTTAAGAGCTTCTTGATAACCTGACTTTACCGAGTATATCTCATCCTTTGTATAGTGCCAAATCAAGTCATCCTCAGCCTGGATATTAGCCAAAGGCATTCTCAAAATAGAAGTGGCATCCCTATTAGAGAAATTTCAAAGTATCAGGTCTTGTTTCCAAGTCTTTGATTCCTAGTCAATTAGCTGATGCACCCAGTAAATATTAGGATCCCTGTTTAAAAATAGATCAGGACTATCCGGAGGAGTCTTCACTATCCAATTATCTAGAAAGCAAGCAACATACCTTCCATTTCTAATTCTCCATTTCAACCCTCTCTCCAATAAGGATCTACCCTTCATAATGCTCTTCCATCCCCAAGAAGTATTAGTAGGAATGGGGGCATTCTGAAAAGAAGAATGTGGAAAGTACTTACCTTTAAGAAGTTGCACCAGCATAGAGTCAGGATTATTGATTATTCTCCATCCTTGTTTTGCTAACAAAGCAAGATTCATTGCTTCCCAATCACGGAATCCTAATCCACCATCTTTTTTGTGCATACACAATTTATCCCAGGAGATCTAGTTGATCTTGTGTTCTTCAGATCGTTGTCCCCACCAAAATTGCTTAATTAAAGAATTAATCTATTTGGCCAAAGAATATAGTACTTTAAAGCACAAAAAAGTAAACAATGGAATTGCAGAGATCACTGCTTTAACTAGAATTTCCCTACTCGCATGTGAAAGGAATTGTTCCTTCCACCCCTTCAGTCTAGCTCGAACCCTGTCTTTAATATATTGGAGAAGGTAGCCCTTTTTAATCTTTGGATAATTGATGGGAGACCTAGATATTTATCTATCATATCTACATTAGAAATCCCCATCATAGCCGCCAGACGGCCCCTCAATTGCTCTGGAACATTTTTTGAAAACACAAGGGCCGATTTGTTAAGATTAATAGATTGATCACTACATCTTACATATAAGAAAAGAGTATCAATCACTCTTTTAAATTCTTTAGGTGTAACTCTCCCAAAAAACAAAGAATCATCTGCAAACATTAGATGGGTAATTTTTGGGCAATACCTATTAAGTTGAACACCGGTGAGAGTACCATCCTCTACAGCTTGGTTAATTAGGCTAGTAAGACCCTCAGTACAAAGTAGAAAAAGTAGAGGAGAGATAGGGTCTCCCTGACGTATACCCTGTGAAGGAAGTATGAAACCATGCTTTTCACCATTTATCTTGACAGAATAAGAAACACTGGTTATACAAGCCATAATCCAATCAATCTAAGTTGAGTGAAAACCCAACGCCTGCATAATAGCTTGCAAAAAAAGGCCATTCAACACACTCATAGGCCTTACTAATGTCCAGCTTTAGAGCAAACTCATAACAAGTGCTTCCCCTCTTGTTTGCTAAATAGTGAACAACTTCATGGGCTATTAAGATATTATCTGTGATTAACCTCCCTTTGATGAAGCCACTTTGATTCGCTGAAATAATGTGCCCGATGATACTCTGTAGTCTAGCTGTAAGAATCTTAGAGATAATTTTGTAACTGACATTACAAAGATCAATAGGACGGAGATCTTTCACAGTCAACACATTTTGCACTTTGGGGACTAAAGAGAGAACAGTGTGATTCATGTTACGCAGCATAGTTCTCGTAGCAAAGAAATCCCTAACAACTGCAAATATATCATGTGCTATCAAATGCCAATATTTTTGAAAAAAGAAACCAGTAAAACCATATTCACCTGGCGCCTTCAATGGATTAATAGAAAATGCAACGCTTCTAATTTCATCATCAGAGACTTCTTTAATCAAATTATCATTCATTTGCTCTAAAACTTTGCTACTAATCCCCTAGGAAGAAATATCAACACCATCAGAGTTTGACGACTTGTAGATATTGGAATAATAATCCAAAATAATATCCACAATCTCATCTTTAACAGTAACCCAATCTCCGGCACTATTTTTAATTCTCAGAATGTTATTGATCCTTCTTCTATGCTTCACCTGGTTGTGGAAATATTTGGTATTTTTGTCTCCAAGAAGCAACAAATTGTTCCTTAATTTCTGAGCCCAAAATAATTCTTCTTCTTCATAGGCCTTCGAAAGAGCTCTTTCTTTCTCCCTAATAACCTCAGCTAGAAAGAGTGACTGCCTTTTCAGTTGCTCCAACTCATCTTTGATGGTTTCAATTTTCTTCTTGGAATTTTGAGGATTCTTCCTAATCTAAGCTTGGATTTTCCTCCTGCAATTTTTTATTTTTGATTGAAGTTTGAAAGAAGCAGAACCATTTAATGAGAGCATCCAAGCTTATTTAATAATATCCCCCAATTCAGGCATTTGACCCTATCTTTGATCAAAACAAAAAAAAAAACCCTTTTAGGTTTCCAATCACAATTGAAGAGTTTGAGTAATAAAGGCCTATCATCAGACCTACATTCATCTAGATGATGCAATTGGACTTTGTTGAATTCTTGCCACCAAGAGAAAGATGCTAGACCCCTATCAAGACTCTCTTTAATATTTTGAGAGCCTTCAAGTATATTATTCTACGTGAATTTTTCTCCCACATAGCCAATATCAATAAATTGTAGGGCTAGCAAAACATCATTGAACTTTTCTAAATTTATGTCACTGCTGCAATTACCACCCTCCTTTTCATCCCTATACAGAATGGAATTAAAATCTCCAATCAACAAAAAAAGATTTTTTCAATTGAGAACAATATTAGATAAGCACATCAAATTGAGTATATCTAACATTCTCATAAGAACTTATATAAACAAAAATTAAGTCCCATTAAATATTACATCCAGCAGTCAAAAGTTCACAATGAATAAAAAAAGAACAATATTTGATCATATGTGTAAGTATTCAATGGTTAGAATTTTGAGTTTGGTTATTTGAAAATTAGTAATTACAAGGAAGGAATTGCGTAGGGGAAAACATAAAACTAGTACCTTTCAACTTTTGTTGATAAAAATGTTTCATTTTAGTTTTTTTTTTTCACAAAACTAATTATCTATTTATATGTTTTTTTATTTTTGACAAAGGTAGTCCTCTCAAATTTTACTGTACAATTATTACCTTTAATTTTATATTTATTAATTTTTTATCCCTTCCTTAACCACTATAAACGACTTTGATCTCTATTTTTTTCTATTTCTGTTTCTTTTTCTATTTCTGCATATATATTTTTTTCTAAATATTGTCTCACCTCCAGAACACTGAGGCAAATGAAATAAGACTCCATAACCATGTAAAATCTTTATGACCAAAGCATCATTGATGTAGAATCGGAGAATATTACTGTAATCTATTTCAATTTCTACTTCTGATTTTTGCCACCACTCCTAATTTCTTCAATGAAAGTTAAATCGGAGAATTCATTGCCAATGAAACCCTCACCTTTTAAATCAGCTGCTACCGACTTGTCATCATCTGAATTGTCTCATTCGCTGCTGCCACACCTAATCAAGCCGACCTTTCCAATTATTCTCCTAATTATAATCGCAATGTCGATATTTAGGAACTTCTCCTTCAATTCAACCATGTATTTGTTCTTTCTTTCTTTCTTTCTCTCTATTGTAAGCACTTAATATCTTCTATTCTATGAAATTTTTTATTTCTTCTTTTTATTTGTTTCTTTTGACACTTTAAATTGCAAGTGAACAAATTCATGCTGTGTTCACGATATCGAAGAAGATGAGGAGGTTAACAACAACAAAAATGTTAGAATAAGCCCTAGTCTCAACTCATTGTACTTGGATGTTTAATAATATGAAAATTTAATTTATCGACTTATATTTTCTGTGCATTTAACTTGATAAATTTTCATAAATAGTGTTTCTGCTTTAAATATCAGATTTGTGATCTGGATAGTAAAACCTGAAAGGAATAAAAGATTACTATTTTAAATATTCCTCATCAATTATTATTATAGGAGTGATAATAAATTAAGACTATCATTTACTTTATGAGATGGTCTCGTTTTACGGATCATAGGATACGAGATATTAATTAGAGATACATAATACATGTTAGTGAACATTGTATTGGATCTATCCACTTTATAAGAATACTACATGTGGTTTTGGTCACAAGTATTTCTTAAGCAATGCTTATACTTGAATTCCTGGACCTGAAATTACTATAGGTTCTTAGGTAATTTCTCGTATACTTTGATATATGCCTAACATACTCGTAACATAATGACAAATATGGATATAATTGGGTATGCCAGGAATCATGCTAAGAAACATGAGTGAAGTGAGTCACTCTCTATGAGAGAGAAGATATCATCGGCCACTTGATTAGTGAGACTGAGTAATGTATGACCATACCCAGATAGGATGATAAGTGTTATCATCTATATGATTTAGTCAGTATCACTGAAGAATCAAGAAAATGAATTAGCAATAAATAAGGGTGACCAAGGATATGCCTTTTGCTAATCATGATATCAGTAAAGACAAAAAGTTGTATAAGATTGTTACAAGCTTGTTATTTCGTAAGAATGATATTCGATTCAATTTAGGTAATTATAGTGTATTGCTATAGACTTAAATAGTATTTAAGTTCATTACTAGCATTGAACTAGCATTTTGGATCGCACATGAAAAAAGAGCTCGGGTTAGACTTAGAAGCTTATTCTTAATTGGACTAATTAATTATTTGATAATTATTAGCATATACTAATTAGGACCATTTAATATTAAATTAGACCTAATTAATTAATTAATTAAAATTTTAATTAATTAATTAAAAGGAAGACAAAATCTTATTCAAGATATGATAAGATATTTTGTTAGAACAACCAAATATTAAACTTACTTGAATAGAAATTTAAAATCCTAATTTGATTAGGACTAGGAGGAGTAAAACCCAAGTTTAGGTTAAAGTATACAAGACCAAAATTAGAAGAAAGTAAGGTTGGAATTTTTGGCTCACAAAGGAACCAAAACCGAAAATCCTAGTCTTTACTTCTTCCTTTTTTGGTTTAGGCCGAATTTCTTAGAGGAAAAATAAGATTCCTTAGTGCTAGTACACATTAGTCCATCCTTTAGATCCTTATGTGTGTGAAGAAAGAGGGAATTAGTGTTTAGGCAGTCCCTAAGTCAATCGAATCATGCAATGAGTTCATATTTTGTGATTTTAAGGAAGCAATTATTCGGCTAACATAAGGTATGTTTCAAATTTTTCTTTAACGTGATTAGATTAATTCTACTTGTTCTTGGGTTATTTTCTTATGCTTGATTTTATTCCGTCGCCATGTTTAAGTGTTTGATATGTTTTTGCATAAGAAAATCCAACAAATAACGCTGCCGCTACTGCCATCATCTTTGTCGTGTCTTATGTACAACCAAAGTTTGTCTAGGTACAACTTATCGGTTTTCTAGTTTAGCTATTTTAGTCATTCTATGTACTTTATCTTATTTTCTTTATGCATTTATGATGATTTGTGTGTTTAAATCGGTTTCAGCTCCTTATATAGATTCGAATTAGTAAGCGCTTTCTGTCGAATTTCCTAATTTTGGCCCTCTTTTATTTGAGTTTGCTAGAGTTTGTACTGAATTAAGTCATTCATTTCAGGTTGCGTTGAATTTTAATAGAATAAGTTAAAAAATTAGATTAAATTATGCTTAATTTTAGTTTATAGTAAGTGGTTGATTGTATAAAGTTTGTTAAAGTATTCCAATTAGCTCATTGATTTCTACAACTAGAACTCCAAAAAGGAAGCACTTATTAAAGACCAAATAAAGTAAGTGGCAAGGTACAAGGATAATACAATCCAATTTTTTTTTCTTCTGATTATTAGAAAGAAAATTCTTCATATAAAATATAACCAGTTTTATGTGTTATGTATCAATTTTGGCTATTGAGTTTTGAAATTTTGTTTGGCTAATCATGTTGGTTTGATTTACTTGTGCTATTTCTGGTATAAGAGCGGAGACGACGAGAGTGCTATTTGATGGTATTATTTTTTATACATTGGATATGTTGATGAACATGTTTTTGGAGACCTCTGAAAATAGGTTTCAATTAGAAAGAAACTATTTGTTGTTTTCTTGAATTTGAATATTTATGCTCATTTGTTTAGATACATTATATAAACTATAGACAACAGAGCCATAGAAGTGAATTGGTCTTGTTTTAGCATAAAGCTTAAATTATTATGTACTAGCTATTCATTGTTTCTAAACATGAATAGGTTTATGATATTTAATTGTTAATCTATTTTCTATATTATTCAGTTTAAATCTCATAAACTTTTCGCTAATATTTTCCCTAGTTATCATTTTCTAGTGGGATACTGCCGGACAAGAAAGGCTTAGGACAATCAATAGTAGTTACTATCATGGGGCACATGGCATTATAGAACAACAAATATAAAAGTAAAATCTCCTATCTGGCCTTACCTTTGTTTTGTTTTGTTTTGTTTTTTTTGCAAATTGAAATTTTGAAAACTCTACTATTCATCTATGATTTGAAAGGCATTTGAGGACAAAATTGGCATTCCATTCATAGAGACAAGTGCTAAGAACACTACTAATGTAGAGCAGGCATTCATGGCAATGGCTGCTGATATCAAGAATATGTTTCATTGCTATTTCTGTCAATTTCTTAGTTCTAAACTTTTAGGTTGTAGTGCTTTATTGGTTGGATAAAATCCTACCGAACATTTGTTTAACATATTTTGGACATTTTTTGAATTTTAAATTTATTGGATTAAATATAATTTGAACAAATGGTTTACAAAATTGTTTAAACTAGTAGTGAACATACTTTGGCATACTATCGTAGGAGTTGACTTTCTAAGTATGCTTCCATTCTAACTTTTCAATTTTGAAAGTCACTCCCATCAAAGTATGGCTTTAGCGATTGGTGGTGAAGCTCTTGAATTGTTGCCATTTGTTCTTCTCTTTGCACTTAAGCTTGAATAAAGAGTCAAGCTCTAATACCAATTGTTGGCTTTTTTGCAATTAAAAGGGAGGGTGAATTAGTTGGAAGATTAAAAAAATTTTAAGGTGGAATTTGGTGGATAGATGAAAATTGAAAGACAAGATAATAGTTTGGATATAACTTGATCATACGTCCATTTCTCCAATCCCCACAAAAATTGAGTTCCACTAATCTTATCAAAAGATTACAATGATATTTTCTAAGCTAACCTCAAATTAGTGTTTTATTGCTCACACTTCAAGCTTACAAACAACTCTTAGAGTTTCTAGCTTACTCTAAACTTACAACAACTCTTAAAAGTTGAGTTTAATGCTCACTCGATAAATTCTCAAAAAATTCAATATAAAGAATTAAATGAAGGGTTATTGTAAAAACTTAAAGCTCTATTGAATGTTCAGATAGTTTAATCTCTTAATGGCTGTAGGTGGGTGTATTTATACCCACTTTGAAGAATATACTCATTGCTTCTTTAAATTAAAGTCTGCCTGAAGTTTCATAAGTGTCTCGTGCGAGATGTGATGGTCTCGCATGAGACCTTTCACTGACATTTTATAACGAACTTGTAACGACTCTCTGTTAACGTCATCTTTTCATTTAATGTACTAGCTATTGAATTTCTATTTATGTATTATCTCATGCGAGATCTACATGTCTCGTGCGAGACATGGTCGTTATAAAGATTAATTGCTAAGTTGGATATTGTTCGTGCGAGATAAAATCTCTATCAGCTACTAAAGTGATTTTGGCATAACATCTCATTCGAGATGAATAGGTCTCATGCTAGATGCAATTCTTCTTTATAGTTTAATCGATTTAATCAATTCTCTCATGCGAGACAAAATTTCTGTTAGCTACTAGAGTGATTTTGGCATAGCATCTCGTGTGAGATGTATATGTCTCGTGCAAGACAGAAGGGTTACTTCAAGAACTTTAATTCTTTGCAAGTAAAATGGTTCATCTTCATTTGGTTAGGCTCAAACTTGTTAGAACAATATTTAAATACTTACAGAGATATTAAAATATCACAATATCTAAGTGAGTTTGTCAAATATTCAAAATCGAGGAATTTTAGCATTCTATGCACAACAAACTAGTTGACAGCAAAGAAGAAAAACCCTGATACTTGTGGCAGGATGACGTATGGACGGAGACGTTGAGACTTGGTTTGAGTAGAAGCTTGAGCTTAGCTTTAATTGCGAAAGGATTGCGAAAGGTTGTAAGCGAAGAAAAAGAAAAGGAGAAGAACATAAGCTTAGCTTTATGTGTTTTTCTTTTTTATTTTATTTTTTGAAGGAAAATATCAAAACAGTCCTTTATTTCTTGAGCTTTTCAAAAGGGCATGTAAAATTATATTTTGGTTATTCTACTATTACTTTAACATAAAAATAAACGAAAAGGTCAAATTATTCAACAGATTTAAAATATAAGGATAAATTAATCTACTTAAAAAACCATAGACAGATTTTTGTAATTTTTGGTAAAACTCAGGATGAGAATTTTATAAAGGAAAATTTATAAAAATCTCCCTATATATTAAAACTGTCAACTAAAATGCCATTCTGTCAAATTTTTTGTTAAAATGGTGGAAAATTACTGTTTTAACCTTTAGTCTTTTAGCTATAGGTTTTCTTCTCTTTTTCCTCCTCATGTAGAACCCAATCGCCTAGAAACTCTCCACCACCACTCACAACCCACGCCTTTCAATATTCAGACGAATGAATTGCAATTTCTTTTGAAATCGCACAACTCAGCCTCTCCTCTTAAATCGCCGCCAATTGCTCCATCTCACCACCCCTTCTCCACCGACTCACAGCAGTAACAACCCAACCGTGCTGCAACACCAATAACACCAGCAACTTCCAGTTTAGTTGTGGAAGCCGGAAAATTCCATTAACCATGGTGTAAATTTATTTTGTTGGTGCTGAGATCTCTTCTTATTTTCTTTATGTTCGTGATGGCAAATTGTGGTTTCTACAAAACTACCAGTGTACAAGGCACTGACAAATCATTCAATCACCAATAAATTGCTTTAAATTTTTTATGCCTATCAATTGTTTGTTGAAATTCCTCTAAGAAATATGTACACATAAACAGTATGAGTTTTCGTCAATGTTCTGGAAAGAAATATGGAACAATGAAAAAATTATATTTTGAGATTGGTTATAAAATGCTTTATGTTTGCTGGCATGTGCTTTAATTGGCTAGTTCCCATTTTTTTTAATAGACTTCAATTGGTTGATTCACCACCCATTTGAGAGAAGAATATCTAGTGTCATGTTTTGATTGATTAGTTTAAGGAATCTTGGGGGGGGGGGGGGGTTTGAAGCTCTAGTGATCGGAAAAATAACAAATATGCAGTGAATTGATAATAGAGAGGATAACTGGTCTTGAGGTGGTTTCGTCATAAGTGGTGGTTCGTAGAGGACGAGGGGTAGCGGTGTGGGGTAATTTCTATTTTGGTTTTTTTGCTGGTGTGTATGAAGCCCATATTGCCAAAGCAATTAATGTTAGAGAGGTGGTCTTGGTGGAAGTGGATGTTGATTTCATTTTTTATTTTGATTTTCTGCTTGACTTCTGAAGGTGTAGACGGTGGAGGAGGTAATGGTGATGGTGGTGGTTGGTTGGGTTCTGCATAAGGTGGGGAAAGAGGAAGAATGGCAGAAAACATTTTATTTTATTTTTTATTTGCCTAACGTCCATGAAGGGCAATTTAGGTATTAGTTAAAAATAATTAAGGGACAAAACAGTAATTTTTCACTATTTTAACGGAAAATTTGACAGAATGGTATTTTAGTTAACAGTTTTAATATATGGAGAGATTTTTATCCGGTTAAAAAACTATAGGGAGAAAAAATGTAGTTTTAGGTAAAACTCAGAGAGATTTTTGTAATTTTTTTTTATAAATATCCCTTATTATAATTATTTTTATTATTAAGTGTATAAATTTAAGTCCCTATAAAAAAAAAATGCTATTTACTTTATTTTCAAAATTATATGACATTTGCTAATTTCTAAAATATGTCATCCGCATATATTATCCTTATATTAAATTTAAACTATTAAGGATATTTTAGTAATCTACCTTACAAATTTTTAAATTTCTAAATTTAGATTACTTCTTATTATTTTCTAAAATAGAAAGGGTGAGTAATAATTTTAAAAAATTGTGAGGCAACAACTGATTCCTAAATAATAAAATGAAAAGAAGGTTATTTTGTATATAGATTTAAACCAAATTATTTGTTAATATCCCATTAAATAATTTGGTTTGGTCTATCATCATAATATATATAAAAAGAAAAGAAAATAATTAGTAGTTAAAGTGGTTAATGTAACTCGTTTGTTTGGCAGTTTTCACTTAACACCGACACCTTCGAATTACCAAAACACTATCTATCCCATCCGTATTCACCGCTATTCGGATCTCTCACTCTCTCTCTCTATATATATATATATGCTTGACTCATTTCGTGCCGAAAGAAAGTAGCTTTCCTGTTTTACTTGAACTGGAGCACTAAACAAGCACTTTGGGCACTCCAACGACCTGCTCCACAGATCTACAGGTTTAATTCCTTCTTTTTCTTTGCAGCTTTTTTCTGGGTTTACTCTAAGTTCTGCAGTTTTTGGTTTTTCGAAATTTCAAAGGAACATTTATGAGTTTGATTTTGTTTTTTGAGCAATTATAGCTTTTGATTTGCTATTTGGAATTGTTGGGATTCTCAGATTTGAAATCGGGTACTTCATTTGAGCATTCTTCACTTAAACAGATATAGAATCATATGTTTTCTTTTGATTTATTGATGAAATTAATGATGTTAATAGGCATCTTGATTCATTATGTAGCGCAATCATACTCGACCAGGTCAAGTTTTTTAATGCACCACCGCTTTATTAATGTATAGTAAATCTTGCAATCTTGGATACATGTGATCCCACCATACAGTAGATTGTGGAATCTGCAATTTTGATTAACTTGTTGCATTAACAATTTCTTTGTAGTTTGATGGATGGAAATGTCTTCAATAATCATGATTTGCCTCCAGTTTCGCAGTTGGTTTTAACTAAATTTGTTCTTTACAGTGTGCCCCAGAGAATTGTGGTAGCTGTATCATGGGTTCAAAGCATAACCCTCCTGGGAGCAGATCGCGAAGCCCTTTGTCAATATTTATTGTGTTTTGTTTGTGCTGTTTCTTCTATGTCTTGGGAGCATGGCAGAAGAGTGGTTTTGGGAAAGGAGATAGCATAGCCTTTCAGGTAACCAAACAAACAGATTGCAAGATATTTCCTGACCTCCACTTTGAACCCAGACACAATGCTGTTCAGATTGTTGAACCATCTGAGCCAAAAGCTGTAGCATTCAAGCCATGTGATGTTAAATATACTGATTATACTCCGTGTCAAGAGCAAGACCGAGCAATGAAGTTTCCACGGGAAAATATGATATACAGAGAAAGACATTGCCCTCCTGAAGAAGAAAAATTGCATTGTCTTATTCCAGCACCAAAAGGGTATATGACTCCGTTCCCATGGCCAAAAGGCCGTGACTATGTCCATTATGCTAATGTTCCCTATAAAAGCTTGACCGTTGAGAAGGCAGTCCAGAATTGGGTGCAGTTTCAGGGTAATGTCTTCAAATTTCCAGGAGGAGGAACCATGTTCCCTCAAGGTGCAGATAAATATATTGATGACCTTGCATCAGTAATCCCAATCGCAGATGGCTCTGTCAGAACTGCTCTGGATACAGGCTGTGGGGTATGTTCCACCTTACTCAGTCTAATCTCCTTCTGATTAAAAAGTGTCAACTTACCAGTATATATTTATTCAAGATTTATGGCTTCAATAGCTTTGAACAACTTCTTGTTCTTTACATCCCCTGCAGCTATTTATCTAATTTTTTTTTTTTAAACTGTGAAATGGTGTTGGCTTTAGCCGTTGAATCCTTTATATTTATCAAGAAATAGAATATCTGAAAAGACTGATACTTCCTCCCCTGTTTTTTAAGAC